>VMKM01003347.1:0-39117 GCA_008360985.2 Macquaria ambigua | reverse complement strand
TATGTGTATGTATATATATATATATATATATATATATATATAGCAGACAGATCACAGGTGTGGATGGTTACCTTTAGTAGCCATTCAAACCCATTTGTGTCAACTTATCAGGCCAAAATCTCAAGGGTATGTAAACTTTTGATCAGGGTCATTTGTGTAGTTTCTGTTGTCATTATGATTTAAAAAGAGTAAACACAGTTGTTTGATAATAAATGGCTTCACCCAAGCACTAACCAGGAGTGAAAGAAAAGTTTTTGTGTTATCATTCATATTCTCTGAAAAATGGCCAGGAAATCATAAATTCTGCCAGGGTATGTAAACTTATGAGCACAACTGTATGTATGTATGTACTGTATATCAATAAAGAACAAGGGCTGGATATCTGTATCATGTTCTACCATCTATTTTGACTTAGAAAGACTGACTTCAGTCTTCTGAAATGTAGTCAGAGATGTACATATAAAGAAGATCAATGATCTCTGATGGTAAATGTGAAAGTAACAGTTTTCACCATTTCTACACAATGTCTTTAAAGATTTTAGTTTCAAGCAATTCAACATTTTCTCTTTTTGCTTACTTTTTCTCCTTTGTCAGCCATAACTACAAAACCCGTCTTAACTGGCATACATAATAGAGAGACATTCAATGTGAAATGAATACTGTGTCATTTTCTTTGTGCACTGGGCTCAGTAAATGTCTAAAATTGCTCACTTGTCTTGATAATTTCACCAATTTTCTATCTCTCTCAGAGTCATTATGGAATTAGTTGAGTCGAAGTCTTTATCTTTTTCCTAAAAATATTCACTTATTTTGTATAATCTGTCAAGAGGGAATGAATCTTTTATCTACCAACTGATAAAACATGATAGCAATTTTAAACTCACTCTCTGTTTCACTGCCTTTAAGTGTTCAGAGGATTATAGTGGAGCTGAATTGTAGACACATGGCCTCATGTTATGAGGTGATTGGATATTTTAATATGAAGCAGGTTTTTTGGAACTCTTAATCAGCAGTAACTTTCTGTATATCTGCTATAGACTGATGTGAGCTGTGGTGAAGGCTGTGTAACAGCACAAAGGTCTCCCATTGGTCACATTTCCCAAACCTTTACCAAGCAATGTTAGTTACCTAAACATAACAATAGTGGTAGCAGATGCGAAAAAGGCTAACGTGAGTCATTTTGTGAGCAGCTAATTGAGTTTTGAATGGCACAGACAAAGAACCTGAGGACTTGTTGGGGTAGTGGCGAAGATATCAGCTGAAAGCCTTCGCCCTGTCCCAGAAGAGCCTGTTTATCTTCTGTTTTAAACACTTAGTCCATCTGTCAGCCCTCTTTTTTTTTCACCATCTTAGCTTCACCTTATCTTTTGTGTCATCTCTGTTCACATCAAAAACACTCCTCTCACATTTCAATGACTGACTTGGAAGAGTGATTGGGTGGTCTCCATGTTATTTCCAGCTGTGGTGCTCATCTCCAGTGGTCATGCTGAGCAGGTGGATAGTCACAGTGCCTCAGCTCTGATTACTGTCAGCTCTCTCTTGCTGTCAAACCGAGTCCCTCCTCCTGTACGCACTAATCATTTCTAGCTTCCAGCTCTGTTTGTTGCCTGCAGGGCAGATCTGCAGGCCTGAGTGTGTGAATTGAGCGCAGTATGCTACATAGTGACATCCCGCTGACACAGCTTCACAGTGCTGCATGAATACAGGATGCATGAAGAGATGACAGGGCTGCAGTGACCAGTCATGGTGGGGGAGAGTGAGAGACAGAGACAGAGCGAAAATTAGTGTTTGTGACTGTAAAGAAGATTTTGTAATGGTTTCATTACAAAGATCCAGTAGAAGACATTTGATCATTTAAAATTATTATGTGGGAAAATGACATCTAAAATATAATGTCAAGGCAGCAGACGCCTGAACACAGGTAATAGCTGGGCTATTAACTGCATTATAATTATATGAAATTACATGTAATTTTAACTACTTTGTAATAACTGTACTTTAAAATAAAGTGCTACTGACAAGCGTTATGTCTACACAGTATTTCCAAGGTTACAGTCCATTATTCTTCTCCTATTACTTAATATGGCTGAGGCGATGCTAAACTGGAGAAATGAGAAGTAGATTTAGAGTGAGCTCCTCTCCTCTCTGTCCTCCCCGTCTCTGTTGTCCTGAATGGCAGGTGAACAGAGAAAGCCCAGATGTTCATGCTCTTCTGACAGTAATGGCCTCTTCGTGTCTGCTCAGCAGCCACAACATCAGTACAGACAGTCTGTGAGAAACACAGCTTGAAGAATACTGTCTTCACTCGAGTCTTGTTAGTCAGAGCAGAATGAGCTGAACTCAGATTCGGTGCTGCTGGAATACTTGAACGTTGGGGGAAGAGCTTTGATCAAACAGCTGACAGCATTGGCATTACTCTGAGAGCCAAACATACACTGCTTATCCTCTCATCACACTCTTTCATTGGTTCAGTCTGCTGCTGACAGAAAACCTGTTCAGTTCTGATTGATATGGATAGGTGATTCGATTAAAACTAAGAGGAAATTATACAAACACGATCAGACACTTGATCCATTCTCTCTGTTCAGACAGAAGTGTTCCAGGATGGTTTTCAGGAGATACTGTACAGTACTGAGTCGGCTGTTAAATCAGATTATCAGTTGAATGTTTATTATTCGTCCTGATGATAGTGGAGATATGATTTCTTTAAAGGCAGATTTGGATTGAAATGATCTCCCTGATCTGCTTCATGTGCATGTACATACTGAACATCAGGCAAAGTAAAGCCAAATGTTTAAGCTTGTGTTTGAGGTCGGTGTGAAAAGGTCAAACTGCTCCTGAACGGGGTTTTATACCAGTGCCTGAAATGGGCTGGTACTCACCCGTACCTGGTACCACCACTTCTGATTTTTGTCCACATGAGTACCCTTAGTTTTTATTGCGTACTGCCACCTCCTGGTGAGTCTAGGTCTAGCTACGCACCCCTAAACACCCACGTAACGCTTGATTTTCTTTTTCCCACCGGCATTCTGCGAAGACTCGCCCTACTCTGCCTCTGATTGGCTAGTGTTCGTTGCCTTCGTTGGTTTAGTTGGTTAGGTTTAGGCATGAGGAGTAAGATGGTTAAGGTTGAGTCCATGGTCAAGTCTTGCTCATACATTATGGACTTGATCTGTAGGCCAACAGATATCATATTTTCAGTTGCTTTTATTGTAGCATATTTGCAATATTATATTTGTGTACAATTTGATTTGTATCAATAGCTACATAAAAAGTTTTTATTAGCCAAATATACATTTATGTACAAACTGTGGAAATGTATGTTGTATGTAATGTAATGAAATATATACAAAAATACATTTGAAGTGGGATATATTACCAAGATATATGTATGAATATAGTTTATACAGGACACATGTGATGATCATTTCATGCAACTGCTGAATTAGGGTACTGGCACCTTTTTGGTCCAATTCAGGCACTGTTTTATACAGATCTGTCACTCCTTTCGTTCATTGACGAACTGGGAATTGTAACATTTACTTCAGGATAACTGCACAATTACTATATAATTATTTTTTGATTGCTTGTAGATATTTGTGGCGACTTTTGCCCTCTCAACCATCATTTTCAGTTCCTAAATCAGAAAGATACTAAACCCTATATACTATATAGCCTCACACTTACACACCTTCACAATACACAGAGGCCTCTTCTTCAAACTACTTTTTCTGTTGCAGGAGATATTGTTCATCCTTATGCAAAATATTAAGGATGCAACTGCTACTCATATAATTATGACCAAATCATGTTTTACTTGGACCACATACCCCTGCTGCTACTTCTTGGCTTTGCAGAGCTTTTATATATTTATGCAGAGTTCTGCTGTATGTTGAATGTTGAATCCCTTCTATAAAATCTTGCTTTTGGCCTCTTCTCTGCATCCCGCTGAGCATTAAACATCAATCTATTCGGGCTCCATCTGCTAATATGACCAAGCCCTTTTTACCTCATCTCAGACCTGACCTCAGGCCAGCCTCTCTCATGCTGCCATGCCAGGCAGAGCTGGCACACACACACGGTCTCAGCCTGGCATAGACCAGATCCTGTCAGCCTCCTTTCCTACAGGAGACATAAGCTAATTAGGCGATAACAAAAGACAGAGAGAGAGATGAGTTTTGAGCAGCTGGATCGACTGAGCTGAAGCAGAAGCCCTGCTAATTTTATAGATATCCAATTTGGCTAAATGCTCATTTTACAGATAATTCTCCCCTGTGAGAGGTATCCATGTTGATAGCTTATCTGCTTTCTGAGTCCCTATCTCAGATCACATCTGTATCCTTTTGCCATGCTGATACTTTAAATGCAAAAACATTCTGCTGCTAAATTTGGATGAGCACTGTATCACTCCCCATCTCTTACACCCTACACCATGTTGTCGCTTCATTTCATGATGAGTTCAGAGCTTCTCTTGATACGGTTCCACCTCTGAAAGCTAATATATGAGCTGCCAAAAACACACCTTCATGTAACAGTCACACCTGTCATCTGAGAAGGTGATGTAGGAGGGCAGAGTGCTGATGGAAAACGTTAAAACCGACACTTTATCATCTTATTCTGGAGTCAGTTGGAAAATATAACCAGCAAAAAAAAAAAAAAATGTTTCCAACTTTATTGCATAAATAGTCTTATAACACCATTTTGAACTATTGGCATTTTTCTCAACCCAGGTCGAGATGCAAAACTTGGTTTGTTTACTGCAATTACTTTATACTGTTTCTGTATGTATGTTTATGTTTATCTTTTAATTCTATTTTTCTTGTTCTCCCTCTTCTGCTTTTTGTCTCCTGTCTCTCCTCCTTCCTGCATCTTCTTCTATGGATCCTGAAATTCAGGTAAAACGTGACTTCTTCTTGTACTAATGAGGTGTGAGGGTTTACACGCAAGTGTGTTTGTATGCTGTGTATCGCAGTGTGGTCAAGTTAGTGACGTGAAAGCACTTGTCTTTTGGGGGATTTCCTGAATCTGCTTGTGGATACAGATGTTAGGTGTGTGTGTGTGTGTGTGTGTGTGTGTGTGTGTGTGTGTGTGTGTGTAAATTTAATGCAGTGTGTTTTTACTGCCCTTGAAAAGAAGAAGCTTTAATGTTGGATACATTAGAAATGGGGTGCTGTAAAAAATAAACATATCAAAGGATTACATTGATATTACAGAGACACAAACACCTACACACACTCCGGTGAGACGTTCAGAGTCACTGGAGAATCTCTGTGTTCATCTTGTTAGTGATTCAGTCAGTGTCTTTTCCCAATAGACACACTACAGCATCAGGAAATGTCAACATACACAGATACACAGATACACACACACACACACACACACACACACACACACACACACACACACACACACACACACACACACACACACACACACACACACACACACCTGTACATCCAAAGGCCTATAACCTCTGCTCTTCAGTAAACCAAAGGTTCAGCCTCTTTGTTCTCTTTATCTTTCATTGCTGTGTGTGTTGTATGCATTTCCACTGAGCTCAGTCTGTTCTCCTGACATGTCGGTGAAGTACTGATGTAGACAGGGTACTTAATGATGTTAACATGCACAGGTTAAACACAGGCTGTTCCCAGCAGTGTGGTTTCTCCAGACTAGGACAGAAGATCAAAAGGAAGCTCATTCACATGGAGGAAGTGTTAACAGGGTCCTGTATGTGCTCTACATGCTGTACTGGAAATGTCATGTTATATTATTACATTTTCTATAATTACAAGTGTAATGTAGCAGAGATCTAGTTGCATTACAGTAATAGTGAGATGATAAGCCTCCCTATGGAGTGAACTTCAGTGAAAGAACAGACTTTGAACCAAACAAACACTATAGTTTTGTCTTCCTCCCTGTCTCTCTCTTATCTTTGTATACGCGAGGACATTTGTTCCCTTCTGAAGAAGTGACTCATAATACCTGACCTCTGTAGTGATCCTGCAGACTCTGAGACAATTAGACCAAGCTTCTAGTAAACTGGCGGGCCAAGACTTCAGCTCTGTGAAGAAGGGCTCAGACTGTTTCCAAAATGAGAAAGAGCACAACAGATCTCCACCAGCAGTGTCTTTACAATCAGGGAATCTTAACTCATCCAATTTATTCTCATCTTGTTAAGAACAAGCAGGAGAAATCATTACAGCCTCTCCATGCTCCCTCCAAATGAAATACTGCAGACACAGTATTGACTTCAGCCTCATCAAGCTCTGTACTGTCAGCAAACCCTGAAGCACTCCAGAGAAGCCACATGTTGTGTTTGGATCCCAGATACACTAAATAACTCTCTGAGCATTGTGTGGTGATGAACCCAAACTAATTAAGAATCAGTAATTAGAGTGAGGACATTATTTTCTCCTAACTGGTGACTTGACTGTGTACCACATGCAGCCAGGCGTTACCGTCAGTATTATTTGTCATTTTATGTGATTAATATAATGATTTAATTATTCTGTTCCATTTAAATATATTAATCTTGGCATTCATACCAACACATTTTAATTTGACATAATTATCTAAATGAACAAATGTGATGAACACATTGTATTTCTTACCTGTGTAGTTCACTGTCAACTTTTTAAACTCCTTCACACACGTCTCTCCTTGGTAAAACTTCACAGTCACACAGATTGGGTGTGAATATGTGAGGATCAGGTGCAGCTGACAAGTGTTCTGTCAGACTAAAATAATTATTCTGTCTCTGTCAGTCACAGCACTGAAAAAGACCCCTGCCTGTCTGCTCACACTACTCTGTGTCTCTAGAATGTAAGTGCCAGGATGCACTTTAGTGCTGCAATGTGTGCAGGTTGGCCAGCTGAAACCTGTCATTATAAATACAGGTTAGACTTCCATTACAATTTTCCAACACACACAAAATGTACCATATATTCAAATACACCAACATGTTTCCTACTCCCACTCCAACAACTCCAATCCTGACCTTCTCATAGTATCTCATCAGAAATTATAGTTTCAAAACTTTTGCAGTCAAACATAACATAAGCAAGTTATCACACTGACATCCAAAGTTTTGCTGGAGGACAGAAACACTGTGAGCTCGACATTAATTATAAATCAAGACTCCTAGAGGTCAGGAGCTTCAACTTAGTGTTCAGTAGAAGACACAAGCTCACTGCACTCTGTAAAATTAATGTGAGCTTTCTCTCTAATGAGGGAGTGTAATGAGGTGGACTTGTTTTTCCCTACAGTGATAAGATTCTGATTGCAGAACTGTAAAACCCTGAGGAATTGTCTGTAATTAGAGACTTCACTGGACTGGTAGGTTTGCTGCAAAACTTGTCTTGTAATGTCAACTGTCTGAGTCTGATGTTGGGAAAACCTTCATCTTTTGTAGAAATGATTCTCTTCACATTGTGTACTGATGGGTTAAAGCTGTCACCTGCCCCAATGGGATTAGTCATTGTAAAACTACCTACTGCTCAGTCTGTACCTAAATGATGAGACATCATGGGTTTCCTGTGGGAACTATGACCACATAAGTAGCCTATGTAAAAGTATTTACGGTATTTAACAGTAGTGATACAATAACAGTATTAACAGTATTTTTTGGGGGGAAAACTAAACGTCTGAGCACACATATAAGTGACTTTCTCCAAAGAAATCAACCAGACTCTCTTTGAACTGCAGCAGATACTCCAGGCAGAGGAACTCTATAAATCCTGTATTAGCTCTGTGGTTTTGACGGGAGATTACTCTGGCATACAAACGTTCATTCATCATCATTTTGTGCCGTGTCATGTATCATACAATGGTTGGAGTGACATGTCACTTATCATATTTAGGGCTGTTGGTCAAATGTGATAGAAATGGGGGGGGGATACGTGCAAATATTCCACATGATCTGCATTCAGTCATGAAGTCTAAGGCTTGAAAACTTTTTAGTTTTCATCATGAGATCACATATTTAATATAAAAGCAGATTGGTGATTATTCCATGTTCTGGAGGAAAAAGGAAGGCATAGTTGGACGTTGTCTCTTTGTAGTGTTTTTATTAAACCATGAAATACCAATTCTCTCCAGTGGACCATAAAACCTCCAAGCCTCTGTGACTTCCTTTCACTCTGATGGTTTTTATAATCTCCCACAGTCCCTATAAGCAGGGCTCGAAGTGGGTCGGTACTCACCGCTACGCAATAGCGGCGCTTCTATATTTTACTCTTTGGTGTACTGTGACTTTTCCTTGCGTGCCGGCACTTCTCACAAGCTTCTGTTTTTCTTTTCTGCCCTCTCCATATCGGGTTCTCTGGGTGATTCATAATGGCCCTAAATAAACTGCATTACCCAGGTTCCCGTTCTTGCCTGCCTGCTTTTCTCTGTCGGCTGCGAGTCTAAGTAAAGGGATTATGCCGAGAATACAAAGAACTAAGGGCATCCTGGCCTGATGACTTCATTGCACCACACACTAAAGCTAGTGTACACAGTCAATTAATCTTTACTCTAATAATTGAAATGGTTGTCCCCTTGGTTAAATAAATTTATGTTGTGAACATCAGTGATATCTCCTAGTATATTTTATTCAGTTCAATGTTTCAATTCAATAGGCTTTATTGGAATGACATTTGGCATGTGTTTATTCACTGTAATTCAGAATGTAATACTTAATGATTTGCTGCTATCAGCCAATACACATGCCAACATGTGAATAAGGGGAGTACTGGCATTATTTTTTCCAAGCTCTGCCTATATAAGTGTCTCCCAGCCTCTTACATCAGCGTGTACACCCTATAAAGTTTTGCTCCATATGAGCTCCAGTGTCTTGTTAGATCTGAATGTATGGAGTATAAACCCAGAGGTCACTTGCTGGTTTTAATCGTTCAGTAGAGGAGTTGCTGCTCTGCTCTCTTCCTGTGTGAGTGGCGTGGTTCGAGGATCAGAGGTGATTTGTGCTGCTTCACAGATTCTTGTGTGTGAGCAGAGTAAGAGGCTGCTAAGTGTCCCCTGTTTAAACTGAATGTCCTCAGTGTAAAGTAGCTTTAGCTGGTTGAGTTTCTTGTACAGTACAGGATGAAAACATGCTGCTCACATCTGAGACACCGCCGCTCTGCTGGCTGTGAATGCAGATGAAGAGCAGTCTGATGTCTCATAACGGATCAGCAAGGAGACCGAGAGCAACTTGATACTGGATGGAGAGGATGGAGGGGAGGAGGGGAGGAGGGAGAAAATGGCCTGCCAGTGAGGAGCAGGAAGGCATCATTTATGAGTTCAGAGAGGAATGGAAGTGTGCTTATATGTGTGTGTGTGTGTGTGTGTGTGTGTGTGTGCGTGTGTGAAAGAGAGAGAGAATAGATGTGTTTTTTCCCCACTTCTTCATCCAGTATCAGTGTCCCATCTTCCCAGACGGATGCTGTCAGGCGGTTTAATGATGCCTGTTTTTCCTTCATTGGCTCTGGCAGCGGTCGTCATGCAGAGACACACACCGAGCAGTGGTCTCAAGCACACACATAAACACAAGATTCACATGCACACCTCTTCATAATCAATTCAATACCCTAACTGCATGTGTCTCTAAACTCCATTAAGCTGTCTTAGTATGTCATTCATATGGAGAAGAAACATGTTATGTATTCTAACACCAATGGAGACAGAGATTTCTCAAAGGCTCTGGTGAGAAAGCATCTACACACCGCAGGGCCACCAAAGAGAGGCAGCACACCATTGGTGAGCGCTCCATGTCCGCTGCGTTTCGTGCAGCAATTTCTCTCAATGTCACAGTGAGACTGAAAACATAGAACAGATGGGATTACAGCCACACTAACCACAGATGCCTGTATTGGTCACAAGATACTTTCTTTCTACTGAGAAGCATTTAAAATGGCCGCAGGGAAAACAAATGAGTGTGGCTGCACACACACACACATACGCCTATACAGATGAATAAATGATGTGAAGATCCCACAGAGTCTCTGACCTCAGTTTCAAGGCTTTTAACTTCTAGATTCTGCAGAATAAACATGGTTTCAGAGAAAAGAGAAAGAAGATTAAAACATTTTGAATAATCACTGTATTACAGTACTTGAGGGACACTAGAACATCAGCTTTGCCGGTGGCAGTTTTCCGTATGGTAGATAAGAATCTGTCAAGGATGAGTCAAATAAGTCAAAGCTGAGCTACTTTCTTCAAATTAAACATTACGTTACTAAGAACAGAACACTGTTGCCCAATGCTTTTATATACACACAATTCAGAAAAATACTGTGTGTATTTTCAAATATAAAAACATTTGTCTATATTCAGCATTTTTCTTTTAAATTTAATGTCTTACATTTCTCCTGCCTTGGAAATGAACTCATCTCCATAATGCTCAAACTGTATTTTGTTCATCGCTTCGGTTGTGGTATGTTTGTGCCTCCCACGGTGAGTTCAACAGGACATCAGAACACAAGAGTCTGACTTTGATATTTAACTGCAGACTTTAACACAGGCAGCAAGATCAGATCAGAAAAATACTAGTGTGAACGCAGGAAAAAGGGCACTGGTTCATAAATAAGGACAGAATATGCACCCGACCTTGATCCTGTACTGCTGTTAGCAGTGTCTTTTTGTTTTGGATGTCAAGTCATCATCGGAACAGGGAAAAAAACTTCACATTTCTACACATAAAAAGAAACTATCAGCAGACTGCTGAAGGTGTTTGTTCTTTCCTGCAGTCAAACACAAACTCTGGGAGCTCTGCTCTGGAGATCAAAAAGAAGGTGGATTTATAGTTTAACTTCTGCTCTGCTCTCACTGTTCTGTGATCAGATGTACATTTCTGTGGTGATGACTGTAGGGCTGAAACACGGAACAACACTTGCTGAATAAATAAAACCTGTAGTGATGTTATACATTTCCTGACAAATTCAAACTGTTCTTTAACATGTATTGTCTCAGTCTCAGTTCAGTTATTGAATGAAGTCAAAATAATAAATAAATGAATGAAAGTCCTGCGACTATCGGTGGAATCAAAGGTTTATTTAAACTCTCTGTCTGATCCAAAACCATTTGCACAAATACTGAGCAATATCGCAGTATGAAACAGCCACGAGTTTCACCGTCATCATTCCATGCACACGCACATGCACACGCACACGCACACGGACAAACACACACTCATTTATTGCCGTACTGAGGTGGGTTAATTGCTTTCATGGGGGATTGTGGGTGATCAGATAGCTCTTCTAATCAACAGGCTCAAAAGGCTGGCCGCCCAATTGCATGCTGGGTTATCACAGAATTATTGTCAATTAACTCAGACAAAATGTATTAAATGACAAGTTGAAGGAAAACAGAGTGAGTGTGGATCAAAGAGAGACAAAGAGACCTTTGCTGCAGGTGAGGGGAGCAGCAGCCATACATCTATAGATATGATGATTTACACTCATGTTTTACTCTTTTAGTACCACTAGTCCTCATAATGATAAACACATGAGGACTGAGGAGAGGAGTGGTTGTGTGTTTTCAGATTCAGCCTGTTTACAGTTGGATTTCAGTGGGCTCTGTGGCTGAAGGCAGTGGATAAAGAGAGCTTTATTACAGTCTGTGCGTGTGAGTGACGATGTGTGTAGAGGGGGAATGCATATTTGCATTATTCTGAGGGTTTTATTTTCTTGTCCATCAAAATAAAACAGATCTCACAAAGTGCGTGTTCACACGAGCAGGCGTGTTTCTGTTTTTTTTTTTTCTCAGAGGCTTTTGAAATCACGTGACTCTACAATTAAATCTAAGCAGTCATCTTGCTATTTTTGTGTTATTGTTTTGTAGTTTTACTGTCCTCAGTAGCACAGTTATCAGCAGAGTAGACTGCCAAATGACTAAATGATGAAACTGTTTGAAATGAATGGCAACATGAATTCACAACCAACCAACAAAATGCATCTTGAACCATCTTTTATGTCACTTAAAAGTCAAATTCAGGCGACATCTTGTCTCTGCGACGTTAGGATTGCCTCTGTTAATGCTAAAAGACATTTTAGGCAAACTCATCAATGAAAGTTTGTAGTGTTTTGGCATGATAAGCTGGATTTTGGGCTCCTGATATTTTTTCTCAGCTTTCCTCAACTACTGCATTCCCACCACAGATGCCCTTACCTGAGGCTGATCACCACCGTTTGTATTTGAATAGTTATTAGTCTCCTCAGCTGGATGTTTACTAAAGCTATTAAGTTTGGTGCCTTGCTTGAGGGCACAACAGCAGGAGACTTAAAGTAAATCATCAGTAAAATGAAGCGGTATGAGAGCATGCAGGTCAGCAACTTCAGCTCCAGTTTGTTTTGGTTTGAGGTTGAATGACGAAACAAATGGAGGCACACGTTCAAGCTAATAGAACATACCTTTTTATCTTATCAATGAGGCCAACACAAACAGCTCATCATTCAGCATTTCATTAACTGATCCATTTGTCACAGCTTGATGGAGAGTTCTCATTTGTCCTCGCCAGACAATGCTCCACAGGAGTCCTCAAACTCTAAGACATGCAGTGACAGCAATGTGTGTTTTATGTTATAAACATCCTATATTTCAGTTTGGCTGTAAAGTCAGACCAGCAAAGAAAAAGCAGTTGGCCATTTGAACCTCCTGCAGAGAGCAAAGCGCGTTTTTGTGGGCAGCTAATGGAATCAATCTTTCTGGGAGGACTCCCACTGGTCTACACTGGAGGACTGGGTACTAAAGAATGACTGCAATAAAGTGCAGTAAAAGAAGAATGGATGCTATATTGGGAGAGTGAGTGTTGTACAGTATGTGGTGCTGAGGGGGTTGCCTCAAACCAGTGGTACAGCACAGGTGCACACCATGGTGCCACAATCAGTCACAATCACGCCATATATTGTAGCCAGTTTACTTCCTTTATTTATTTTTTTATTTTTCCTCTTTTCCATGTGCTAATCTTGCTGTGTAACCTTGAGAGTGTCTCAAGACGCAGAGACTACTTTTGTATTCAGAGTGTGTGTGCTGCAGTAATGTCTGGCACAGCCCATTTCCCTCTAGGCTAGAGAATGCCAGCTGACACACATCTAAGGATCAAACTGTGTTTGTGTGTCTGCTTGTGTGCAGTGTGTGTGTGTGTGTGTCTTTGTTTACATGTCAAGATCTGAATGTTTATAATTCGCAGCCATGTGGTCTTTTTTTTTTTTTTTTTTTTTGGACTGCTGTCTGTGATGAAACTTTTACAGTGGCATAATAGTGTTATTCATACGGGTCATATATTATCTGTCCTTTTTAGTTCTTAGTCTGGGTATTTGCAGTGTTACAATTTAAATCACTTAAAGGAATCAACCGTAAAATACACTTTTGAACACCCTGAACTTCACCTCTGTCATCGTTCTATTTGACAAATAGCTGAGTCACCTAAAATGCCATTTCAGAGGTCTGGTGGCACATTAGGCCTATTAATTATGTGTCTGAGAGGGGAGGATTTAAAATCTCCTTACAGCACCACATCTGACAGCTTGAATGTCATTTTAATCAGTCAGTCACTGTTTGAACTTCTCCCCTTTACCCTCTGCTTCCCTCCTGTTGTATTCTTAATTGATCTATATTTATTTATCTACTATGTTAAGAGACAAATGAATGAAAAGCCATCTCTGCCACAGACAACAGACACTCATTGTTATAAGTTACAGAGAGAATTATCTCTGACTAACTTACCAAGCAGAGGCTGGTCTGCTATGATCTTCTCATCAGTGTTTATGAGTTGAACTGAACTGTATTGAACTGCTCTTCTTCGGTGGTGCTAATTCCACTTCTACCTCCACAAGTAGCTTGAAGTGCAGCAGAGAAGGTTGACGGTATGAAGCCTGTGAAGCCACACTGCCTCAGGGAGGATTTCCTGGAATCTAGAGAATCCGTGAGCCGACCTCTGCTTCACGGCTGCATCAACATTAAAATAATTAGTAATAATTAGTAAATTAATTAGTAAGGACAAATGTTCAGGGCCATCGTTATAATCACAAGGGGTGTTCCAAATTCATTAATTCATTTTTTAAGGAAAGAGATTACATCATCATGGAGTTTATCAGGTTATCAGAGCATTTCATTTGTGTACTGATGCCTGAATGTTGTGAAGTTTTATTTGTAATCCTCATATAATGACTGAAAGTTGAACTTCTCAATTGCTCCACATTTGAGAACATGGTAGCTGAAAGAATGGAGACATTTAAATTAAATGCACAATTAAATCAGATAATTTTATGACAATATAAAACTCACTTGTAAAGTCGTAGGGATGAACTGGTTGTTATTTTTCTGTTCTCTCAGGTATTTAGCTGGTTTCAAAATGGTACAGATGCTGTAAATCGACTGGACAGTTTATGTGAAATGGGACAAAGAATAAATAAATAAAGGTCTGCACTCATTTCCTTTACAGTAAGAAGGAGCTACCGTCTAAAATCTTCATCTCCAGCTGATTTTCCAAAGTGACTGGTCCAACTTGATGTGACTGAAATCACACGAGATCTCTTTGTTGAGACTGTGACCCTGCCGCAGGGCAGTCATACCTCGATTGATTCACTTCTGATTCATTTCGAGTCAGTACCTCTAAAGGAACTGGACTTTGAAGAGTTTTTTTTTTAAGATGGAGTCCTCTGGTCTTCACATCTACCTGTATGCCTTGAAGAGGCACTTGAAAGCACTTCAAGTTGAAGTGTTGGACACTTTAGTCCAGTAGAGAGCAGGGCATGCTAATTTCAAAGTGACTTCCAGAGATTTCATTGGATGGCTTCAAATGCTGTCCTTGTTCAGTGAAGTTTCATCTGGATTTTGATTCACACAGCAAAGGTGCCCCGTGTTCCTCCTTTTTCATACTAATCAGCATGTAGGAGAGTTGTGGAGCTTTTGTGTGTTTTTCTTGTAGCACATTAAGATGATATCTAAGTTCAGAACCCAGTAAATGTGTGATATGTAGCTTTATATCTGCTAGTTGTTGTCAAAGTAGCATCAGTGGATTTTGGGACATCGTACTACACACTGATAGTAGGTAGAGGTTGGCACCTTGCCACAGGTTGAATTCCCCAATGTGCTGATGGGTGTGGAAAAAAAAAACTGATTCTGCCAAATCCAAAGTGATCCTGCTCTGCACTCTTCAGCCAGTTGCTTCACATTTCTATTGCTGACACAACGGCTGCCTGTCCTGAGGCAAAAACACACTATGGAGACACAATAGAAGGAGCCCTGAGGTTTTATAAATGTCTCCCTTACTGTCTCTTTCTTTAGTTCCTCTCTCTCACACTCTGTCTTTCTCATTCCTACCTCTCAGTAAATGTTCCCTCCTGGTTAGCTGTTATTTTACCGTCACATCTACTTCTTAATGCCGTCCAATGAGAAAGAGGCTTTAAAATGAGATTAGGGGTCCACTGATTGCTCTCTAATTAGACAATGATGAGAGGCTGATGTCATTGTACAGAGCCTCTCTCCTTCTCTCGGCTCTGTGTTTGATAGGGGCACCCCCTTTGGGCGAGAAGTGTTGAATCTTTATTCTGAGATGGATTTAAACTGTGATAGTCCATGCTTCTTGATGTGTTGTTTTAAAAAATAGGCCTATTGTATTGCTGAGACACTGATAATGCATTTGGAGACACTTGATGTGGTTTGACAGATAGCTGACAGTGCATGTATGACTTTTTCCCTCATGAAATTGAAATTGCAGTAATAAAATCTGCTGGAGTCGAGGATGACTTTCCGAACGTCTGGTCTATTTTTATCTGCAAAGGCTGCAGAAGCGATGCACAGCCGAATTTCTTTAACCTAAAGTCCATTCTGTGGTTGTCAGCTTTCTCATCTGTTGGTAAATTGAGTGATTTCCAGCAACTTCGCTTGGCTGTCTGTTACTGTGACATCCTAATAAGATCTAAATCCTTACAGCTCCATTTGAAAATCATCAACTGCTGTCAAGAACGACGGGACAGGAAGTGCTGCCACGGTCCGATCCATCTGTCTGTCCAATATGCGCCGCACATGCATCCGCCTGGTTTTATGCTCTTGTCTCATTTCAGTATCAGTTACTGTTGTGGCAGTGATCTGATTCTTTCCTGATATTTCTTGCCACTTCATAAATAGATGTTGGGATGCCTGATTGCGGAGCCCCTCTCCTGCCATTTCCTCCGCTCTGTAGAGCTGGTTGGAATGAAATAACATGCAGACCGAGTAGCGACGGCCCTCCCAAACCTGACTGTCCTGCTACAGACGCAGATCTCCTGCCATTTGCCGTCCCATCAAACCGATTTGGTGCTGCTTTTGTGCAGCAATTGTGTTGTATCAGCGTATGACACCTTAAAATGTACCACAGTGTTGATGGCAGAGAGGGCACGGAGTGAAAGCTCAACACACAACAGACCACGAAGATAAATCTTTCAAAGAATCAGCTCGTCCAGCTCTCCACCAGTCACATACTGTATGTTACAGTGTGTAGAAATGACACCATAGCTTTGACACCTGCAGAGACACCCTTCTGCTCTTGAGGCCACTAAAGACTAAAACTAAAACTGACATGTGCTCTGTGCAAATACAAGAATGCAGTGACCAAGCTAAGCAGAGATGATTAAAAATCTTATGTTAAACCATTGTTGTTACCATTTAGTATGTACACAACTGTACATAGTATAAATTGTGTCAAAGGAATTCAAGAACAAACCAAGATGAACAGCAACACCCTCTTTCAATTGTAAGTGTGTTGCTGAGGTGAGAAGTGAGTTACCGAGTTACCACGTGTTAACTAGTCTATCAAGACAGAAAGAAACTGGCCAGGCACATCCGGCACACATCAGCACCTGGACACACTGAGGACTGATCAGTGTACTCGGGCAGCAATGAACTTAACACTGACTGACAGCTCTCATGGTGATGAGGCCATAAACAGGCAGCCACTTGGGCAACAGTGCTGACAGGTAACAGAGAGCTGAAATACTACCACACTTTTCCCTCCAAGCACATTGTTTTACAAGTCAGGTGTGTGTGTGTGTGTGTGTGTGTGTGTGTGTGTGTGTGTGTGTGTGTGTGTGTGTGTGTGTGTGAGTGGCAGCAACAATGACAGGTGATGGAAAGCTGAAAACATACTTTCGCAATGACACAGCCTTATTTTGCAAGTCATGAGTGACAAAGTTTACAAATACATTTTGTGCTCCGCTTCCAGCAGAGCGACCCAGCATGTAAATGTATTCTAAGTACCTGCATCAGGTGTACTGATTTTCTCATATAATTTGCATAATTAGGCTGCACTCCTTTATAGGCAGACTGCCTGATTTAAGGTCAAACGGTAGTAGCTCTGTGCTTTTGGCAGAGAGCATATTTATACATGTTGACTATATACTGTATTACTCTTATTCAACAGGAAAAATAAGCTCAAACCTCTTATTTGAGGCATAAAGCCTGCACATCAACTCCAGTACACACTTGTTATTCAACTAACAAAAATTCAATTCTCTGCTGCCAGGCACCAGTCACCATTAATAATTAGTTAATTAATCCAAAGACTCACACTTTATATCTTTATAAAACACAGACCTCCTGGAGCTTCTTTACATAATGCAGACCTCTCCAGGGGCAATAAAGCTTTGTGGCAGAACGGCTGTATATTATTACTCACTCACAAAGGTTCCAGCAATTTACTCGAGCAGGATCATGTCTTCATTTACAATTGTAAGTCAGGAGGCAAATGTAAGCTAATGTTCTGTCAATGGATTCTACAAGAAAATCTAATTAGTGGTTATTATTGCGCTCTTTAAATCATTGTCTTTACAAGAAAGAGCTTTTGTGATTGAAGGGGCTCAGCTGGTCCTGGACTCAGTTTGGTTTCTAAATCCCATTAATTTGTTTTTTCTCTCTCTGTTGTTTGAAGCTCATGTTACTGTGTCTCTTTGTTCAAGCTCAGACTCCATCACAGTTGGCTTTTTTTATACAAATCAAGTTTTCCAGTAAAAACAAATAAACATATGATTTTAATAAAAAAAACACAGAGTGAAATCCAGTTCTTTATTCAGACCGCTGAGTTGTCTTTGAGTTGCATTTGAAATAGTGGACATTTTCATGTGTTTAACTCACTTAATTTCCAAAATTTGTTTGTGAGTATACCTCAAGTTTTATATACTGAAATGAATGCTGGTTGGGCTTTTAAACAGTACTTAATAGTATAAATAAAAGTGCATGTTTTTTGTAATTAATGAGTAGACTTTGGAAACAGTCTAATGACATTACCAAGTCAGAAAATTCATAAATTATAGCTCAGCTGGTATTAAATATGAATTGGAAATTTTTCGATCAAAAAGCTCCCTTGCAGTCACATTTGTTCTCCTGTGAGGATTAGTGTTGTGACTTTTATTGAGAATTTTAAGCACCAATCTGCATTTCAGACAGCTGATCTTTTTTTTCAAATCCACAGTAACTTCAGGACTACATGTCCTAATGGAATATGGATGCACTGCATGCTTTTCTTTGGCCTATGCAGCCTCCCACACAACCCCCCAGCCCCTATAATTCTCCATTATTAATATTAATGTTGCAGAATCCCCCACCAGGTGAGAGCATGTCTCATCTATTATGCCAGGTCTTGCTGCTCTCAGCCATGTGGGACTAAAAACCCTCATTCAGCTTCAGTGAGTTTCTCATTATCACCAGAGATGAAATCTCAAATAAAAATCAGTAATTTTAACATCTGTTTTTACTGTAAGATATGCTTTGTGTTTTTAGGAACCTGTTCTACTTCATAGAGATGATTATTTTCTGTTTCCAATGTGCGATTATCTTGAATAAATCAAGGCCTTTGAACCTTTTGACAGCCAACACATTTTCTGTCCAACAGTCTTCACAATACTCACACAAGTGTTTATGCTAATGAGTTATTTATTTTTTGATGTGATGGTGCCGATTCTGGCTCCACTCTCATAACATGAGATTGGTTTTAAATGAGCTGGGACAAGTCGTCAGGTGCAGTGGATGAGTTTTGTCCAGCAGCTTTATGTAGCTGCTTGTGGTTAAATGGTAACATGGTTGTTAATAGATGTAATACTCACTGAAGTAATAAACACAGCCACATGCCCACGGCTCCCTGGAAGTTGCAACTGTGCTACAATTAGATGTATTCTTATGTTAGCCTTTGGAGGATGTTATGATCTCTGAACAGCAGCCATGTTCTTATGCATAAGAATTAAGACGTGTTTTCTCCGGATGCTGAAGGCTGTGCACAGTCAGGAGTGAAATTAATACTTTCTGTCTTAGTAAAGGCCAAGGTGGGAACAGCGAGCGAGCCAAGAGCAATAATCTGTCCCGAAGGTAAGATACAAGAGTGGAGAGGGCACAATGATAAAGGTTTAAATGACAGCCTGGCACTGTGGATCTGACTCTGTGCCACAGGAGAGAGACTGGCTGAGAGTTGTGTTACAGCTCTCTGACTGAGAGACAAAGGCCTATGTTGCATTGATAAGCTCTGGCATCCTGCCTAGAAGTAGAACACAATACTTCAAAGGTTATTACAGAAATAATGATTTACTGAGTGGCATCACCTCTGCGATTTGAACAAGTTTGAGGTTGGATCAATAAGAACCTTATGTGTTCTCTGAAATGTTTACTATAAGTTTATTTTTTGACTTTGTAATTATCAGTCATTTGGGAGTAAAATAACAGCAGTATCCTCGTGACTTAGAGATGTTTTTTATGTGGTTGTGTTATAATTTGTCTTTAAAGGTCATACAGGTGGTCAGGGTCACGTCATCACCATTCAGATCCTGAAGGAACCTGAATCCTCACTGTCAGGTTTATGTCATGACATGGTTAACTGTCAAAGCTTATAGATATTTAATGAAATTGAAAATGAACAAAACAGCCAGTTCTCCTACAGGTTTCTGCCTCTGTTGACTTTCATTCTTACTGAGAAACACACACACAGCAACATAGACCAACATACAGTGATCTCTGAATCACTGTTTGTCTGTATACATGTATTAGTGTAGGTCCTCTCAGTAAGAAATCAGTGTCCCTCTTCAAGCTTTTTTCAGGAGGTTGATTCTGCCAAATGGACTGTTTCAGGGTCTCCACTTCTACTAATTTCAGGCTGCATTTCGGATAAAAAAAAGAAAACAGAACTAGTCAGAGAGCAGTACATACTGTGTGTGTGTGTGTGTGTGTGTGTGTGTGTGTGTGTTTGGGTGATGGAAAGTGTGAGTAGGAAGCAAGCAGTGATCCAGCAAGATTACCACGCACCCACTCCTCTCATTAACATGGTGACAGCTCTGCCTGCTAATCTGTGTGAGGAGATTAATGAGGATTTCATGCAAAATAACTGTTTCTCCCTAACATGATTAGTATCATTATTCAACCCTCTCAGATTGCTGTTAGGGATAATAAAATAATGAATTTAATATTTAATTCCGCTCTCACTCTGTTCACACCAAGTGCTGATTCAGGTACACATTCCTTAAACCCCAAGGGAATACACTGAATGTGTGTATGTGCTCTCTGACTCAAGATGTTGTTACTGGAAATTCATATCAGTGGATAAAGAAAGTGACTGTTATTAAGTGGATTTGATTTTGCATTAAAGAAGCTCTGATGAATAAACTCCATCTTAGTCTGTTTATCATTACCATTACAGCAAGCAACTTAACATACTGCTAAATGCTCAATAGAGGGTGGTTGAAATCATGTGTTGCTGGAAATTTTAATTTTGAGTGTAAAACACGAGGACTAGACAAATTAGTTAATTAGTCAGTTAATTGAGACTTTGCTTAGTGGTTCTGCAGGTGTGCGTTCACCCACAGGTGAGCAAAATTAAGCAAATGAAAATGTGAGAAGCAGCAGGCAAACAGGACACGGTCAACGGGAAAAGGTGGGTAAACAGACAAAGTAGAGAAATGACAGGAAACTGACAAACTGCTGAAGGAAAAGCTAAGTACTGGGAGACTCACTAGCCAATAAGGTGCAGCTGGGGAGGCAGGTACTGTAACAGCCTGGTCAGGAGGCTGATGAGATGACTGGGAACAGGTGTGCAGAGCAGCAGGATGCCTGATGGACAGGTGAGTCATGACTGATTCTGCCTGACAAGCACACGTTATATGATGAACAAATAGTGCACAATTGGCACAAGGGCCAAGTTACAATAGGAAATAGATATATTAAATATAAGAGACAAGAAGTGATGTGAAGCAAACCAAGAGCTTGTTTTAATGCCATATGTTTCTATATTTTATGAAAGAAAACAAACTCTCAGGAAGTTTCACCAATATCTTGTTTTTTAAACATTTCACCTCTACTTAAAGGATGATGTATCTTCTACGTGCACATACATTTTTTTTTTTTACTCAGGCAAATGTTTATTTAAATATAATGACCAGAAGTTTAAGAATGTTGTCTTTCAATTGGATTCTACTAACAGGTGGTTTGATTGATGTGGGTGTACTGTATATCATTCAAACAAATCATTTAAAAACTCTCTCCCTCTCTCTCTCTCCCTCCCCCTCTATCTCTCACATCCAGTTGTCATTTAGTTGTACAGTTGTATAATTACAACGAGCAGAAAGGTGAAAGCAGAAAACTTCGACTGGCCTCCCTCATACCTCGGCATAAATATTTATGAAGGCATTTGAATAATGTGATTTTGTAACAACAAAATATCATTTGGAGGAAGGAAGAGGAGAGAGCAGGAAGGTGAAGAATGTCAACAAGCAGACGAGGAAGAATCTGCCGGAGTTATAGTTTGGTCTGCTGGGGCTGATGAAGGAGACACAGTTTGGATGTGAAGATGAATAATATGAAATAGCAAATTGTTTCTATGATCATTTTAGTCTTCACTTTGACACACGCTGAAACCTCTCCCCATGTGATCTGCCCCTGGCAGTCTCATGTGTAGCTCTCCACTTATTTTCTCTTCACAGATACTGCATGGAGTATTGACGTTTCAGTTGAAGCAACAAGCTCCAGTTGTTTTACCTCTGCATCAGCATCACAGCTGTGTTGTATGAGCTGGTGGCCAGTGGGGATTAGAACAGAGCAAACAGAGGGTCTGAATGGTAATCATCCACTGTCTGTTTGTTGCAACAGAAAAAAGTAGTTGAACGTTGAAGTTAATGTTACTGAGTTATGAGCTTACAAAAAAGCCCTTTTTCTCAGTAACTAAGAGTTTATGTTTTACAGATCAATAATAACACTGTACTTTTTGCAAATCATCAGTTTAATTTAATTAATCGTGCACATCACGATTAGTTGAGCATCTGTTGTTGTTTTCTTCTGCAGATGGTATAAATGCTGAAACAAAGCACCTTAACATTTTACAATAATGTGCCTCACATTGGAATAAATTTAGGCTTAATATCGGTTGATATTATAAACCACTACACACTAGAAGAGGGTGACACAGGAGTGGATTTTCGCTCCTGTCCCATCCAACTACCACAAACATACTCCTGTCCCATCCCAATCCCGGAAGAATGACTCCCGTTCCATCCCATTCCCAATGAATTTGATTTGATGTTCATGTCTTACAAACAGCGTACGGGGTTTTAACACCATCACTCCCGACTCAGAACTAAAACGTCAGACTTGCCCCAAAAAGCTCTGTCAGTGTAATACATGGATCATTGCGTTGCAACGCTGTCTTCCCCCGAATCTGCCTTTTTGAATTTTGGTGGCTGCACCATCCATCATCAGAATGACTAGCATTATGTCCAAAATGAAGAAAATAGTGTTTATTCATATTAAAATTTTATATATTTACATTTTATATATTTACATAAAATGTGACCTATTGTTATTATGATTCCCATTGACTTGGAGGAAAAAAAAGGGAAATAGCAACACTGGACCTTTGTGGCGCTTAAAATAAGCTTAACTAGTTGGAAACACATCATTTTTGACAGGATTTATTTCCCTGTGTTATTGTCAATGCTATATTTATTGTGTTATGATGAAACTTTTGCGGTGTTTCTTCTTTCTTTATGCTCATTTATATCCATCAGAGGTCTCAGGCTGACTTTTTTTTTCCTGTTCTGCAAGCTTGGCACATTTTGTAGACAAATATGCATAATTTATGTATTAAAGAGAACATTTTGGATGATAGTCTTATCTTGGGAAAAGATACAGATACTAATTTCAGTGATTTAAATAATTTTAATTACGGAAGCTGCTGGATAATACTCTGATGCAGTCATCCATTAAGCACAGTGAAATTCCCACAGAAACAAAACACGGCTCTGGCCGTTACACCGAGCAGTTCTTGCTTATAGAACATAAAAGTGTTTACTTCTCACTTATTAATTTGCAGATTTTAACAACATTTAGTTTGAGTTTTGTTATACAAGGCCGTCTCAGTTGAGCAGTTTAATTATATTTTCAGCAGTGGATTGGCACAACAGAGCAAAAAACTAAAAACTAAATAAATGTGCAAGTGTGCCTTACTCACTGAGCTGATATTACTCTATATGCAATATACTGTAAGTGGGTGAAATGCAGATATCCTAGAAGTCAAGAAGACATTGCGTTTGTCCAAATACATGCCTGCGTGCAGATTCAGATGCAGTAATCATGACAGATAAGCACAGTTTCAATTTGAAGCTGTCAGTCAAATCAGCCACAATATATCTGCTGGTCTGAACCCGATCACTGTTACAGAAACTACAGTGCAACGTCATGGAAGTGAAATGCTAATTATATGTCACTCTAAAAAACACCAGCTTTGTGTGTGTGTGTAGGCTACACCTTGAATGAATGCATGTATGTTCACTGTATAGGTGAAGAGTCATGGCAGCAGGAGAAAGGAATACATATTGTTATTTACAGCACATAGACACACCGATCCAATTCACAGCTGTTTGTTTCTGTAACATCTGTGACTCCAACAACACCAGGCACCTACACATGTCAACAGTTGACGCTCCACTGAGACACCAGATGGACACAGTTTGATTTGTTACAGAGGTGTTCAGAGAAGATCATTTCATGGTTAGGTAACTGTGTGTGTGTTTGTGTGTGTGTGTGTGTGTGTGTTTACTGTGGATCTTATGTGTTATCTTTTTTCCTTTCTTCACTACTGTACGTCCTCTGTGACTGGTTTAATTGCCTAAAATGACCAATGTTTATGTTTTCCTGACAGCTGACCTCTGGTAGTCATGTGACTAATAACTGTCCCGTATAAAACATGGTGTTGCTGTGCTGTGAACAGACAGCCAGCAGCTGTAATCCCCGATCACAGCTGAGGGGGAGGAAGGGAGAGATGATTGATAGGTAGTTAAAGGAGAATAGTGGGATTTTCTCTGGACTGTCGGTTTCAGTGTTTAGCTATCTGCGACAACAACAACAGATTAGGAGAAACGGCCACTAGTGTGATGGTTCATTAATTTAAGAACTGTACTCAGGAACTGGCTGCTGTTACATCACAAACGCTGTCAGACTTTAGTATGAAATTACATATCCAGGAAAAAAAAAAAAAACATCCTTATTTAGCAGCAGATCATTAAAATGTACAAACAGCATGCAAGCCTGGCAAACCAAGCAAAATGTATTAGTATTTACTGAACTGTGGTACAGCTAACATCAGGGGAGCTGTGGATGGTCCTCACAGAGACAGCTTTTAAAAACCTTCCTCTACAAATAATATCACCATTAAAATCAAAATCTTACATGACACCATTCCCATTGCACAGTTTGGCTTATGTATTAACAGTGAACTCGATGTTATTTCTGAGAAAAGAACTAACCCAAGAGTAAATCAGTTTTGTTGCCGGCAACAAGTGTGGCAGAAATGTTTGCTTTCTGAATCGTCAGACCTGTAAATAAGTGCGGGTTTGTTACAGTATTGGTTGAGTGAGTTACATTCAGAGGTGAGATTTTCAGTGAACACTTAAAAACTAAAAACGATGCATGTGTGTGTACACATGTGCCTTGAGTTACCAGATATCATACTTCACACTGGTTCCATTTAACCCCTGGATTAACAGTAAATCCCAGGTGCTCCATTTTGAGGATTTCTCACTGCATACTGTACTTCATAAGCATTAACATTTGTAGCACCACATTGTAATGAGAAGAAAATAAAGACTGAACATGAAGAGGAAGCTAAAGATAAATGAATAAACTCCATCCTCTGTGATAGAGATGGATCTCTACTGTTCTCTATCACTGTGTCAGAGACATAGAGGTGGGAGGGAGATTTACCCAGAGTATTCTCCTCCAGGACCAGAGTCAGTCCAGCAGGCCTGAGTGTGTCCCATGGTTAAATGGCCACACACCACTGGGACACACACCCAGCTATTAGTCCAGTCTCTCTGGAGGACAGTAAGCTATCAGCCCATTTATTGACAGAGTTAGCAGAGAGAGCTGATAATGGACTTTGGTTGATGGAGAGGACTGTGGACAGAGGAGGAGAGATAACTGTGGAGAAAATGGTCACATCCAGCTGTCTGTCAGCGGAGAGGAAGACAAGCTTGTTGTTGTCTGAAAACAGAGTGAAAGGGTGGTGTGTCACACAAAAGATGTCTTTCTCAGCCTCCTTCATCCACTGGTGCTGTCCTATCAGCTCAGATGGATGCTGTCGAGCACAGCGACAAACAGAGTGGCAAACACTCACACACACACACTTGCACAACATTTATATTAAATACAAATGCAGTTTTAAACGCTCAACTTAATGTGTTGCCATGAGGCTCTGAAAAGTGTGTACAGTAAATGTGGAAAAACTGTCATAAAAATGAACAGTTAAACAGATGACTAGTTATTGTATTTGTTCACTTGCTGACGATCTTTTGCAGTCAAACACAAAATTACAATCCCAGTGAGAGCTCTCCTGAAGTGTGTCTGTGGAGTGTGGAGAAGTTTTAAATCCTGTTTAAACGCGACGCTATCTCTGTCCTCTGTCACTGTGTTCAGACGATGAAATCATCACAAAGTTCTGATCAGATACTCTTTATGTGACGGCCACAGATCAGTGACGAGATAATTGCTTCCCTGATGAAACCAGGGGGATTGTGGGTAATCGGATAAGTCTTCTAATCAAAAGGCTTAAAAGGCTGACCACCCATTTGCATGCTGGGTTATGGCTCTATTATTGCCAATGAGCTCATATTACATTGTGTGGTGAATATCAAGCTGGTGGTAAACAGTAAGGATGAATACAGAGACATTAGTTCAGTAGTGCAGCAACACAACAACAGTGTCAGTAGGATAGAGAGCAGCACTTTATTTTACAGTACAGCATGGTTTGTTATAGTCTAGTAATACAATGGTTTGTGTTTGTGATCAGAGGGTGACTGGTCGAGTGGTGCTCTGCTCAAACAAGACACTTAATTGGATGACTTTGGTAAATGTCCAGCTGAGGAGATTAATAACATCAGAATGTTTAGGATAAAAAGCATTCATTCTGTTCTTTCTGCTTTCTTCAGCGTGCGTGCTGCTGTAACATCCCGTCACACTCCATCTCTCTCTAAAATAAGAAACACCAGGTGATACAGAGGATTTACTTCACTAGAAACCAGAGGAGCTCGGTCAGTGGAGGTGAACTGAGCCTCTCAGTCCTCTGCTGGACGCAGTCAGAGTGGACTCAGTAGTAGATACCAGCTGACAGAGTCATAGCAGGTGTCTGAGTCTTTTCACTGTGTGTTTGAATGGTTGTGATTCTTATGTCTCACTGTTGGCGAAACTCTTTAATGGACTTTTCTTGGCTAAACAGCAGTGATGTGATCTCTGTGTTTTTTGGGAAATCCAAAGGATCAAATGATCATCCAGGTTTTTAAGTGACATTTGAAGGATCTCTCAGTAAGTGTAAATACTGTCCGTTGATCAGTTGATCAGCCTGATCATGTTCGGCCCCAAGTGCCCCTTAAGAGTCCCTGGAAATATCTAAAAAGATGCAATATAGAGTACCCCTATGAGAATCTGCGCTCACCACTGTTTTTCTTTTTGTTTTTCACATTGTTGGTTAACAGTTTGACCAGCACCCTGGTGTTAATTCATGCAAAGGCAGACATTTCAACAGATTCAACAGGGAACAAATGTTCTTCTAAGTCTAAAAAGTATGTTATTTTACTCAGTTTGCACATATGCACACATGAATACTACATCCTTTTGTCTTATCTTTCACATCATCATCTGTGACATGTATTACTGGACCATGAGGTTGACTTTATTAGGTTTATATATCCTGTTCATTTGGAAGAGTGTGTACAACACCACATCTGACAGCTTCAATGTCATATTAATCAGTCAGCCACAGTCTGAACCTCCCCTCTTTAACCTCTTTGCCCTCATTTTCTCTGTAATGAAGAAGAGAAATGAATTAATGACATGTTTTCTCTACCGGACACCATATTAAATCATCTTAATATTGTCCACGTTTATCTTTCCATCTCTACAGTAACTTTTTCTTGACTGACTTGCTCTCAGTCTTGTGCGGGCTTCGTGAGCAGTTCTCCCCTGATCAGCATCTGAACACAACTCTGTTAAACATCAAGGACCAATGAACATCTGATTCATTCTTCGGCTCATTTGGTTTGTACCAGACTGTGAAGCTACAGCGCTCTAATTGAGAGCAAAGGCCTGATGTCAAACATATTCTCAAGAGATTCATTTAGAATCTTGTTCACTTTCTTCAGACATGGTTCAACGCAGTTCTGCAAAATGCAAAGTACTAACACTGAAAGGGCTGGATCTGTGAAACAGAATATTCAGTATCTGTTTCTGGGAAACACTTTATTCAAAATGCATTATAAGAAATTGCTGATCCCGAGCTTAATTTATAATGTACAGGAACAGAAAAAAAAGAAGAAACATAATGTTGTCGACAAATTTAAACTTCACTGACAGAAAATCCTGTGTTGAACTGAGCCAATATGTTCTTTCTGTGTCAGACATGAAGCTGTTTTTACCTTTGTCTTTCTTCTCATTGTTAAAAAGAATGTATTTCTCTCACTTCCAATTTGCATTTTAAGTCATTGTGTTACAAAACTCATGAGACCAAGATGAAAAAAATGAATCTCCCCTCACTTTCCCTTTCTGCATTTTCTCTCTTTCCTCAGTTTATTTCCTTTTCCCCACATTTTTCCACGTCTTCTTGTTTTCTTCCTCTTCGGTCGTGGTTTCCCTCCAGCCACCACCACAGCTACTTCCTAATGTAGTCCGATGAGAATGAGGCATAACACTGGATTAAACAGCTCTCAGCATGTACAGTGTGCATCCCAAATGCTCCAGTCTCTGGAATACAAAGTAGGATGTTTGTACCTCTCGTCTGTAATTTGTCTTGCTCTGTTGTTTTTTCCATTATATTAATACAGTGTTTTACTTTGTGCAGTCAAGTGAGGGTCTTTATGACTAATATGCTTAATTACGAAACACAGCTTTAGTGCATAAGACAAACCTCTCCAGTCGCTGTAAAAGCTGTCTGGCTGAACCTTTGTTTATTACATTCTCACAAAGAGACTTTTTTTATTTCATCAACTCCAGCAGGATTATATTTTTCTTTTATGTTTATTTATTATAAGTCATGAGGTGACAGAAGCTTCTGCTAATATTCTCTCTATGGTCTCTGTTAGAAAATCTAATTAAGAGTTTAATATTGCCTTCTTGAAATGATTGTCCACATAAGAATGAGCTAATCTGATTAAAGTGCTCAGGGCTCAGCCGGGTCTGGACTGGGTTTGGTTTGGTTTCCCAAATCTCATTATGTCACCTCCCTCTGGTTAAAGCTCGGATGTCATTGGGTCATTTTGTTCAGTTTTTGACTTCCTCGCCACAGGTTCATTTTTATAAAAACATATATAAATCTCCTTATTATTTTTCATAGAATAAAGGTACATGACTTACTCTGACAGACAGCTCTGCTGGCGCTGTGCTTTGGAGCTCCTATGTTAGTATCATTAAGGTGTGTTTAAGTTGTCTTACTCAACTTCTGCTGCTGCTCGTGCTGCTGCTGATGCAGCTCACCTCCCACCAACAACCAGCATCCATCTGTCACAGCTTTGTGCAACTCATCTCTCTGTGCTGTCACTCCCTTTAAATTATAGTCTGCAGTTAATGAACTGAAACAAAAGTAAATTTCATTTGCTTAATAAAATGTTGAATGTTTCAATATGTCAGTAATGCAGCTGGAATGTTGCCTATTAGAAATTTGATGTTAAAGCGTCGTGTTTCATCCAATCACATACTCCTCATAGAGCAGTTGTACCTCTGGAGATATGCAGTGCTGTGACTGAATAACAAGATGTTTTTGCTCCATTGATCTCAAGCTGTGTACTTCCACTGTCAGACATGGCTGTGTTCAGCTTTGGCGGCAGTAATCCCTGTATTTACAAAGTCATTCTCATGTTGAGAGCTTTGCTCTGTTCAAGGTCACTGAGCTGTTGACTCCAACCTGCATTGACTCGAAAATGTAATGCAATGAAAACACATGCAGCTTTGTAAAAGATTGACACGACTTGTCAAAATCGGTTATCAAGAATTTGCATGATTTTGTGTTTTGTGACTGCAGTTCACTGTGGTAACCTGAGGGACTTTGATTAATAATCGTAATAATAGACTTTATTTGTACGCAACTTTTCTGTACAGTGTTACAAATTGCTTTACCAAGTAGGCCTACAATAACTGAACAATCGCCATCAGAGGAACAAGATGGTTGAAAAGAACATTTTCAGTTAATTAAAGTAACATTTATATATATATTTGTAATATAAGATTTTCAAATAACAACAGTTTTAAGGAGTGATTTTAGAGAAGACACTAAGTTTGCAGGACGGCTTCTAAAGCAGGGAGTTTCACTGCTGGGGGGTCCATGTTACCTTTAGTAACAAGACAAGATTTCAGGCTTATAGGGAGTTACCTAATCTGAGATATAACTGAAGCCTGACAGGCAGAAAGTGAAGGCCACCAAGGATCAGTGGAATATGAGCTCACTTCACAT
Organism: Macquaria ambigua; assembly: GCA_008360985.2. Lineage (NCBI taxonomy): Eukaryota > Metazoa > Chordata > Actinopteri > Centrarchiformes > Percichthyidae > Macquaria > Macquaria ambigua. The sequence continues at coordinate 9,200 of VMKM01003347.1, read as the reverse complement.
CTATAACTACTTCTACAGAAGTTAATAAGGCAAATACAGCCATCAATGGCCAGCCATGATACAGATCTGCAAACATTTGAAGACAGGCTACTTTACAAAGGCTAGTATGGATTGATACAGAGGAGTGAAAGAGGCCAAATACAGTGGGGGACAAAGCTGAAGATCGGTATATATTTTATGGATCATATCCCCTAAAGAGAAATATGCAGATTAAGAACAACAATAATTGACCCCTGTGTAACCTCACAAGAGATTTGTGCCTGAGGAGAAGAGGCTCACCATAAAAGATAGTAAACAGTTCTGCTCTACATGCATTTTAAGAGTATAATTCAGCCTTTTATATATTCCCTTGAGATTAAAATATTTAAATTTAAACTCAAAAGAAGACTCAAGCTGAAAAGACAACTGAGAGATGAAGGGTACAGCAGCTCCACATTTCAATGAGGATTCCTCATTTCGAAAGGTCAAATTCAGATTTAAATTTGAATTGAATTTTCCAACAGGGAGAATTCTGAAGGAGGAAACAGCTTCCTCAAGTACACAACAACATGAATAGACTGAAACTTTCCTCCGTGGAGAAGATTGTGAGAGTCTGGTCAACACATCTGGCTGCAGGTGCTTTTGATCAGCTTTTCATTAAATCTCCGCTCCAGATTTAAAGCAGATGTTGAATAACCAGCTGGACTACTGAGGTAACATATTTTCATAATTCAGAGTTTTGTACAGCAGCAAAGTAAACATGCTCTTGTTGTACTGGCATGTATCAGAGAAGCATCTGTAGACTCCTCAAACTTACATCTGCGAGATCCATCTGGAGCAGAAAGTCTGCATCAACACCTCTGAGGTTAGTTTTGTAACAGCGAACATGAAGCTGATTCGAACTTGTCTCACTCACAACCTGCTTCTGTCTGAAGGGTGACATATAAAGTATTGGTGATATACAGCCAACTGTTGCTCTCTGGTGTTTTCTTTTTCTATGGCAAAATCCTGTCGGTTTCTCCTGAGTTTCTCTTCAAGCTGCTCCCCGGCTGGTAAATAGTGTTCATGAAGCCGAATGAACGAACATGGAGTGAATGTGTCGGGATCGCAGAAGGCAAAACTAATGTTGTTTTCACATCCGGCAGCACGGAATTGTTTTTCCTCCAGGTTTTTATGACCGCTAGTCAGCTCTACCAAAAATGTTTTTATTGCAGCCATATTTAACAAGAAATGCATAAACTTGGGAGAGAATAGTAAACCCCACTTTTACACCACTGGTGATTTATGTAATTGAGCACATTTTTTTCCCCAGAGTTCTTTTCTTTTGTCAGGCAAAATGGGGCATTTATACGACAAAGGACAGCCACAGAGAATTTCATCCTTGTATTCTGGTAATGTGGTCAATAAATGAATATTATTTTGTACTTAAATAAATAAGTTGAACAGCACACTAATGCTACAGCCATATTCCCTCTGTTTATCATAATTTAATGATCATACTGTATTAATGTGTTAAACACTTAAATACTCTTGAGCACTTTTCATAAACCCACCCATGAAGTGGATGAGATTTTTTTTTTTTTTTACAGGTGTCAGACTAAGGTGATGTTTTGCCTCTAATGAATAAAATATACAGTATATATATTGTATGCCACAATCTTAATCATGAATACCTCTGAAGTGACTTTTCTGCATGTGTTTACGTTATTTTCTGCTCTCAAATTTGAAATGACTGTCAGACTGTTGCAGGTTGATAATAAGCCTGAAACTAATTTACCCACGCTCACGCTCGCTATCAGGTTGTTATACCAGCACTGTCACAGTGAATCACAGATCTTAATGGAAAATTAGAGTTAACATCTCAGATAGGTTTAGCTGTGCCTTTCAATTTGCATATTATTTACAGAGTCATACATACAGAGTTATACATTTTTGTCAGATAGATAGATTTCTTGTCACTTTTGGAAGATTTCTTTTCACTTTGTGGGGAAAAAGAGGAAGTTTGTGCAGGATATGTGTCTTTTATTAGATATTTTGCTTTGACCAGCTTGGCCTCTTTAACAAGACAAAAAAAAAAAGAAGGAATATGAGTAGTTGCATAATGTCACCCTACTGCTCTGTATGCTTGTAATGCTAAACTTTTAATGAATTTGTCAGAGGGGTGTTGATTCAACTTTAAGGCACATTTTTGAGGCCATATTTATGGTGTGTTTACTGGATTGAGCTGTATTGTTATGCTTAAACACACTTAATCCCACAGCAGCAGTGAGTGTGCTCTTTCAGTACCAGACTGAATAAAATCTACACACCCTGATATAAAGAATGTGCAAGCTTTTAAGGCGTGATCTGCTTGTTCTCCTCAATGATGCCTATTTGCAGAGACTACAGAACTTAACCTCAGTGTGAAACGCACGTCAAAGTGCTGGGTGGACTGCAAAATCCTCAAACTTAACTTCGATACTCAATTCAAGAGCAGCTGAAGGTAGAAAGAGAGAGAGGCTCATTTTAAATCTGCACTTTCACATAAATGAATGTTAAATGAATTATTAAAACAAGTGGAACAGTGTCAGGGATTCAGTTTGACTGATCACTATTCACAGCAGGTGAATTTTATGTTTCACAATGATCAACATTGGTTTATAATTTCAAAATGGTGTATGAGACTTTACAAAGGTTCTGTACAAAAAAGTTCATCCTCTTCTTGTTACCCTCCTCTTGTCTGGATTTAATGTTGTTAGTGCTACTGTACTATTCTATTGCCACTATACTCCTAGACTTATTTCTGCCTATTTACAACAACTGTAGATACATTACTGATACTCACGCCTTTATTTTATTTCATTTTTGTAATTAAAGTGTGCCGTTAAACTGGAACCATTCAGTAAAGGTTGTGCACTCATTAACAATCCTAATATCGACTAACCTGAATTCAACCCCAATTAAAACAGAAACAGTTTTACACTGTGCTCAGCACGATTGCAACAGAACCAAATTGGAGGCGCTGATTTTTAACAAATTGGACAAGCCGTCCCCAATCACTTGTTGTGAAGTCTAAAATGTGTCCCTAAATGTGACCTATTACAGAAAACAAATGGAGAGGGATTATGAAGATGAAGAGAGAGGGGGAGAGACAAAGGACTGGTGGGAGAAAATAAACTCCATTATTGTAATGCTCCTTTTAAAGCAATTTTCTTTTACGAGAATTGAGCTGTTTTGGTTGAGAAGGAGGAGGGTCAGGTCAGCTCTCTGTCACAGCTCACCACGTTTAACAGCTCTCTCCTTGTTACCTTTTATCTGGAATAGTTTCTGTTTGCTGTAAAATAGTGCCATAGCTGATTAGACCGTGTGTTGGAGCAGATATAGCTGCCTAGATATATTTCTTCAGGATGTAGTAATTGTTGGTTATAACTGGTTGGTAGGCTGGAGACTGAGCGCTGGTTGTACATCCAACACTTCCAGTCAGCTTATCAGTGACAATGTAAAAGCACCTTTTGTCAGCAATTAAATGCCAAGGATTTCTTGTGACAAAGCTTTTCACAATTACTGCAGAAAAGACAGAGACATGCTAAAAAATGTGATCTCAGTGGAAACAGTGACTCTGATTTGCTCAAAATGTAAATGCTCCGCTCACATTGAAGCTCATTATTTTTCTACCTCTCGTGTGATGATGAACATGTGGCAATTTACTCTGTGGGCTTTGTTTGTCACCAGGTAATGAAGGATTATTTTCTTTCTTAAGTGGAATACATTGAATATTTAGGCGCTGATTGACGCAACAGGTGCTCATGAGACGGCTGCAATCATAATGGGGAATGATTGCTCGAAATGATGGATTTTGTTTTAACAATCACAAATGATTAAAACAAATCAGCGAGAAATGTTTGGGATCAATGCAAAACAGCTACGCAATACATATTGAAAAGTTGTATTCTGTCCTAGATGATTTTAGAAAATTGTCTCTCTGAGGCTGCCACATCTCTTAAGTGATTCAATTAAAGATTCACTGTCATTGAAATGACTTTACAGTAATATACTTTTCATCAAATTACCATTGTATTCCAGTTATCTCTGCAGTTGCATAAATCTCTCATGCCAAGGGAATGATGTTCTGCAGAATGACCTTTGACCTTAGAAAAACTTATTGGAGCCAGAGTGTCTGCAGCAAAAAGCTGAACTCCACCAGCAGCCCAGCTTCACTTCATTTCCTCTGCATTACTGAGGCTAAGTGATTCATCCGTATTAATGTAACATACTGGAAAATACAGTGACCAATGTTATGAAGAGAAAGCTTTTAGAGATGCATGACTGAACCACTGGGCTCAGTGATTTGACCACTTTTATTACCATCATCATAGACAGATCCTTTATCAGCCATTACTTTCTAATGCTTACTATTCTGTGTTTAATTTTCCAGTTGAGCTGTTCCACATGCAGGTGGTACCTGAACATTTCCATAATGTCAGGCTTCATTCAAACCTCCCACTGAATAACCACCCTGATTGATAGCTAAATGAATAATAACTCAGTCTTTGAAACAGGATGCTGGGAGCACAGCTCTACCGCTCTGCTAGAGTTTAATATAGGGAGGAAAGAGGAGATGATAGACAGCTCCCAGAGACTTAACATCTCCTCCATCTGCATCTGGAGAAGGTGCTCAGAGGGCAAGCTGCTGTGGCTGCAGAGCAGACTGACAGACCTGAAATCAGAAACTGAAGAGAAATGAGGAAACAGACAAAGGGTTCCCAAAGAGACTTCGGCAGAAACAGCAAGGAGATATTTAAAGGACAGCTTGTGGATTTAGTCCAATTGCCCCTCTTGTTTTTTGTTGTTATGAAGGCACTGTACTTTACTGGTGCAAATTCAGTCTTTACTTGCATGTATTACTGAGATATTATAGTTAAACATGAGTTTTCACAGTATTAACAATCATTCATTATGTTCCTAAAACATAGGAATCCCATGGTTTGGAATATATTATTTGACACTTATTCATGTGAGTTCCTGACCCGTATCAGCCTCATGGAGCTGAACCTCTGAGAATCTTTCTACTGCATCAGACCCTACTGTTATCATCAGGTTAGTCATTTATCTTCCACTGTTAGTCAATTTTCTAGTTCTTGCTGGAAAGAAAATGTTAGATTCACGAGTCAGTGATGATAATTTGATGTGTTCACACAGGCTAAAACTAAATAAACAAAGGACAACATTCGGCTTCCATCCCTGCAGTTTTCCCCAGTAGACCAGTCAAACGTTTACACTCCTCCAACAGTCATCTGCATTCAATAAACAATGTCGTGTGATTGGTTGCAGTTTAATCACTTCCTTTCTTAACTCTCTGAACATCAGTGACGCCGAGCAGATGTTCAGTCACAGTGAGCACACTGACGCTTGCAGCACAGTAGCCTTTACAAATACACCAATTTGATTTTGCCCGGCGTATACTGCCAGATTAAATGTCTACATTTCCAGACTTTCATCTGCTTCTTCCTTGTAAGGTCTATATATTTTTTTAATTTAACGTCAAACATTCTCTCTGGCTGTGAGCCATTTCTGAGAAATCATTAAGAGCAAGCCAGTGAGACTGGGCTCTGCTGGAGGACTGAAGTGTGGCAGAAGTCTGTGGACCATATAATGAAGAAATGTACAGAAGTCAAACATATAGTGATGAATGTTATTATTTTCCTGTAGCAGCTTGCTTTGTTTATACAGTGTGTGCTAATGCAGAAGTCATGTAGGGAGACCCAGATCAACACTAGCAGGGCTACAGGGACCTTCTTTTTGTTTTACTGCAGAAATGGACAATGTTGGGACATTTAACCTCTAAGTGATGTCTTATTTGATGTGATCTGTTCATATGGACAATGTATAATGTATAAATGTGGAGGATTTTAATGTGGATAACCTTTAATAATAATAATGAGTGTCAGGTGGTAAAGAGCAGTCAGTTTTATGCAGATTTTTCGTTCAGGGTCTGCTTCCTCTCCCTCTCTGTTGTTGTCACCCAGGGCTCTGCTGGATTACTTGTATTTAGAGCTGCTCAATGAGCATTTACACTTCAATTCACCAGGGAGGACGAGGCCTCTGAACTTCATTACATAGCCAATATTTAGACTGACTGACTGGGAAACCCCATGCATGTTTATTATGCTGCTAATTTAAAGTGTCCATAGTTAGATTCAGTAGTGATGAGAGGAAGCTGCTGAGTGGACAATGGTGGCCCCTGCAGTGGTGGAGTAGTATTAGTATCTTTCAGGGAAAACCTTTACCCAGCCCGGTTTACAGTATCAGCATTTCTTGCAAGCCCTTCAGCAAAAGACTTTTAAGAAGAAGGTGCTGTATTGTCTCTACCTCCCCACAGAACAAGCAAGCCGCCCCCTCAGCTGGATCAAGGTGTGTAACCCTCGTGAGTAACCCCTCCCCCTCCATCACTGTAGCAGGAGTGTATTTGTCTGTGGGAGGCAGAGCAAACACCAAAAGAGAAGAGAGAGAGACAGAGTGAGAGATGTGTGCCTGGGCTGACATGGAAAATGTGTCTTGTGAGATCAGTCCTTCAGGGAAAATGATGAATGGGATCAACAGCAGTGTGTTGATGTTGTTCTGCCTCGGTGACACAGCGAGTCAACAGCTGCTTGCCTTGCTAAAAGCCTCTTATCAGGCTGACTGCCTTCCACATATTCACACAAACACACACAAACACAACTGCACTGGCAGAAATCTGAGCTCCTCACCCTGTCCCTAAGGGTGAGTCCAGACTCCCTGCAGAGAAAGCTCATTTTACCCAGAGTTCATGACCATAGATGAGGGTCTGAATGTAGATTTTGAGGTTCCACCTCAATAATGGAGGCTTTTTTTAACCCTGCCCTGTGGGATGCAGGCAATATCCATTTGAAGACCTCACAGTCAGACATTCTCAGTTCACCCTCTGTACATGTTTGGGTTATAAAGTCTATAAAGTCAAAGTCACCCATCATTAGCCTATGTTTTTGTTTTGTTTTTTTCTGGTGCCAAACATCCTTATGAAAAACCTTAATATGGTGGTAGTTATGGATCTATGAGTAGCGCAGAATTAATTCTGTTATTCTTCAAAGAACCCCTGTGGTTCTATGAGGCCTGAGGTTTCCTCTCTAATCTACATTCAGTTGATCCAAAAGTCTCATTACTATTTAATATTTACAAAACAAATATGAATTTTAAGTTCACAAGGTAGGACTGCAGTAGATCTTTGTATGTATGTATTTGTCATTCATAGTGTCAATGTACCTATTTTTTTAGACCACCATAAAATGATAAATTATAACACTATTCACTTAGTCTAACATAATTTGGTCTCTCTAAGCAGTGAGCTGGAAACTCAACAAACTATAGAGGTAACCTGAGTTGAATGTTAGAACTGGACCACTAAATAAAGTGAAACCCACCAAAGTGTTGCTCCAGTTCAATCAATAGATTGTGTATTGTATGGTCCATCCATAAGTCATACTTTGACATCTATGAGTTAGATATATTTTCTCTTATGTATCTCGATGCTCTGGCTCTGAATCACACATTTAGCATTCTCTATATCAATTTCATATTAGAGTGAATGGAGGTAGGGGATGTTTGAAAGCTCCCACAAGGGCTGTTTATATCTCACACTGCTGATGGAGCTCTTACTATATTGGAGGAGGCAATATCGCTCCTCTTCTGCAGATTAGTAGTAGTAGTAGTGGGGTGTGAGAAGGGTGTGCATGTGTGTGATAAGGACAGCTGAGTAGAGTTTTGACACCCGGGCAGCTGTTTATTTAAGGAATTAACAGGCTGTTAAATCTAGTTATCAGTTTAAGTGTGAACGTACATGTTATGTCTCACTAAAGACAGAGGAGATAAGATGTTCTTTTGTCTTTCCTTCAGGCAGAATTCATTTTCAAAGCATTTCAAACGTGTTCATGTTTGCACGATGTACCTTTGCATGTACTGAACTAGAGGCAAAACTAGGCCAGTTATCAAACGTGAAAATCTTGGGTTTATACTTTCTATAATGTTAAAGCAGAAAACATTAGAACACCACCCTCTCTCTCTGAAAATCTGGACCAAATCTGCTACGAGGAGAGAAAGAAAAAGGGCTTTTAATGGATGATGAATGAATGGCTGCAGTGAAATTGGTTTGAATGGCAGCTGTAGAGGAAAAAGTTAAGATGTCACCAAAACTTCTCTGAACTCAAACTCTGAACACAAAGCCTCAGTACTTTTCTTGCTGTTAACCTCTGGAGCATTAACTTGAATGGTAACAAATATCTCAAATATCTGTCAAAGGTGTCCAGTTATATTGTGCGTTACAAGAACATAACAAACATCTGCAAGCCAGTCAGAATTAAGATCTCCGTGGCCATGATATAAATGACAAAGTTAATGTTATTTTGACATTATTGAGCTTGTAACTAAAGTTAGAACAACATGATTAACATGAGATTTTTACTAAATATTTTAATTTATTTTGGCACACACAAAATGACAAATGATTGTGATGGTTTTGATTAATGTATCAGATGGGTCATTGTGCTTCTATGCACAAACACAAACAAGCTTGAGTAGAAATAACATATTTTTCTTACTAGTCATTTATTTTCTAGTCACTTAATAAGTGATGATTTACACCAGGGACACCAGGTGATTGCAATTAACTGCAGTAGCTGGCATTATATTAAACCAACAGTATTCAGACTGTGAGGACAAGAGCAATAAGCCAGTGTGTTACAAGTCAACAGAATAACTGATCATCAGTGACATGTTTCTAGAGGCATTTTTTATCATCTGTTAATAAGCTGCAGAGTTTTCCTTGAATTCACAGGTACAGTCCATCACCCCTGCAGTTTACCCATGGGACTTATTTTATTTCTTCTTTTTCCATCAGATAAAAAGAAGCAACAAGAGGGGATGGAAGCCACCTGTCCCCCTTTTTCTCATTATCTGGGATATGAATCTCACACAGTAATTATCCTGTCATATGCACTTCCTGCTTTATAACATTTTTCAGCTCCACATAATTTACTTTCCTTGAAAATATCACCACATAGGAACACACTTCTGCCTTCTCCAGGTTCTCTATGTCTCTCTCTCTCTCTTTCTTTCAGATTCTAATATGACAATTAAAATGAGAACACACATAAACAAAACCACCCCCTCTGTATAAACTATACTCTCTCTCTCTCTCTCTCTCTCTCTCTCTCTCTCTCTCTCTCTCT
>VMKM01003346.1:0-39161 GCA_008360985.2 Macquaria ambigua | reverse complement strand
AGGCTGGCTTTAGTTCTTTGCCAGATGGTTAAAAGGTTCAAAAGCAGACACATCACTTACTGAATAAAAGAGAGTTCCCCTCGAACAATGTTTGTCCAAGCTTTCTTTTATATAAATGTTTATGTGTAGGTAGATGTACAAAATGCCTGAGAAGCAAACAATCGCACAAGCAAAAAAAAAAAAAAGTAATTATAAAACACATCTCTACTAATGATCATGTGCATACTTTGGGGGAGAACTGTGAGTTTGCAACAGATTATGTTTAGCTAAATAAATAGAGCCTGGCATCTGTTAGTCATCTGAGGAATGCTAATCTTGAATAAGTACAGAGGAACTAGGCACTAAATTTAGTCAGGGACTTTTTTGGCACCTGGAACTAAATTTAGCGCCTTGTTCCTCCTGAGTTCCTCAGAAGGTTCTTGGTGCCCTGGGAAAGTTCCTGCTGTGGAAAGGCCCTATTAGGCTAGCAAGAAACATCAGGTGAGGTCAAAATTTCGGCTTATGCTAATGTGAATTCAGTTTATGCTAACACAAAGACAAGAGACGTGTCAACTGTGGACCCTGTGGAAGAAAGAAAACCCAAAGCTTCCTCACTGATGATCAAATTTTACATTAGTTGTTGTTTGTTCTTTGTCCTAGAATTGAGCTCAATTGCGAGTGAGTAAAAGTAAAAAGCAAACACAACATTGCTCTATAATGTCCCAGCTTTGTCACTGAAGAATATCTAGATTTAGTTTGACGTCACATCTTACTTTGCTACAGCTCTCTGTCCTCTTTACCGCCTCTCAGCCGAAGACAATCGCCTCCATTTCTGGGACAAGACTGATGTTGGGCTGCTGCCCTGCTAATAAAACTTCTATTGCTTCTCGGAAGGGAAATTCAGCTGAGGAATCTTGTTCATTAGTGCAAACAGGGAGACGAGCTGTTTGTGAAATAAATACAGCTGATTAGACCGCAGAGAAAAAATGAGAGGATGGAGACAGGACAAAGTGAAAGAGGAGGGGAAGAATTGATGGAGGGGAGTGAAGTAGAGTGAATCGAGAGAGATAACCATATCAAAACTGAACGAGAGAAAGAAACAGAAATGGAGAGAGACAAACAAATGGCAAGAGAACTAATGCAGCATAAAAAGCCAATTTCCTAAACCTCTGAAACCCCCTCCTGGGTGGAAACAATTACTGCGGACGGGGAGACAGTTATGATTAAACAAGCGAACGCCTTGTCAGTGGAGATAAACTTTAGAGAGGATGGGCTGACAGAGAGTCGTGTTTGCTGCAGAATATGATAGCTAATTCGCCGCCGCTGATCAGCGCCTGCAGTGAGAGCAGCAACATGGTAAATGACAGTTCAGAGTCAGATGCACTGAAACACAACCCACACACACTCACAAAACAAGTCTACACACAACTTGGGGTTGTGGTTTCGCAGAAGTCGAGGCTGAACTTTACGTGACTTTCTCTTTCATCATGGATCGCACTGATTGCCAGTTTCCTCAAAGAAATAAAAATGACGTTAATTGTATTTATTTGAGTGCTATGAAAGGCAGCGTGGAATATCTTACACAAAACTAATTTCAAGAATAGGATGAGTCTTCAAATGAAATTATGCTGGATGGTTTCAGAGTGCTGAGCCTTCGCAGAGTAGCTGCATCTTCATCATCAGATTAGAAAACAAGGGACAGATATGACAGAGTTCCTGAAATCGTCAGCTGAATTAATGAATTAAAAGTGAATAAATCCTTTGCGAGGCCGAGAGGAAAATGGTCAGCAACAAACTGCGACGTCAAAATGACAGCAGGGGGCCACTTGGCATCTGCTGAAAGCCCGAGGATTGTCATTAAATAAATAATGTTTGGCTGGATTGCTTTACTCACACACAGCTGTGAAATTGGTACGCTTCTCAGAGGGAATCATAAGCAGATAATAATTGCCACAAAACCTGCAGGGGTTTCAAATGGTGACGGGTTCTATTTCCACAAGAATTAGTCATGCGTTGTTTCAGTTCGGCCAGTTCTGCGTGACCCAGAAAACTTTCGCCCCCCAAAGTTCACTTCTTCCACGACTCACCTTTTTCCTTCACTGCAATGAATAACAATCTATTTTGGATGTCTGATGTGTCAGTGGACAGTGCAGAAAGGTCAGTTCCTAAATGGAAATGAATTTGGAAGAAAAAACTTACCATTCAACGCCTTAAAAATATAGATACTGTTATTTTAGCAAAGATTTCATGGTCTATTATTTTAAAAAGTAGTGTTATTCTAGTTCTCTCATATTGTGCATAGTTCAACTCTCACCATGACTCTCACAATGAATACAACTATACATTAGTCATGTTATACATTAAGCATGAAGTTCTTTGTGCATGTCATCTGCCAAGTGAACATTGGCCTTGTAAAGTACAGTATGTACAAGTGTTTCAAGTGTTTCAAGAATCATTTCCCTCTGAGATAGTGTTGTAAAAAACCTCTTCAGCTCTGTATTCAGCATCTCAGACAAGAACGTTGATATTGGATGATTCTGCAAAACCTGGATTACATACGGTGTCAGCGTTTCTACAATATTTTGAAGTTACATTTGAAAAGGACCAAATCAGAACCTGACTCGACCTCAAAACTTTACGCATCAAAACAACCCAACCAGTTACTTCATACATGCAATAATCTTTCTAAAACCTAACTGCAGTAGTTTATATATTTTTTTCATCTTGGGGGCAGTGTAAGAAGCTATAAACACAAAACTGACTGTGGCTAACGTTAGCAAACAGTTTTTGTTAAATGTATTTATACATTTAACAAACAAGTTATCATTCATTTGGAGGTATCCTTCTGGCCATCTGATGAATATATAAACAGTCCGCTGTTCATTCTTTTTAGCTCAGTTTTGATCTCCACCAACTCCTGAGGGAAACATCTACCTCTTTAATTGCTAAACGCTCCGCAACGTTCACCAGCTAGTCGCTAACTTTGTCTGTCAGACATTCGGTGCTCAGTCACTTTGAGCAACGCTTCTCACAGCTTTAAGGTTTTGGGGGCCATTTTGAAACATTTTAACACATCGCTGTACTTAAAGTTACAAATATTTCGATTTATCTCTAAAGAAAACAGTATACTTTTAATGCTAAATTCCAGCTGTAACAGTAGGCATAAATAAAATATGTGAAAAATATCTGTTACAACAAGAAATCATATAAGCAAGCAATTAAGAACATGAACATGCCGCCTCAGTTAACCCGATTCTTTTTGAGGCACTCAAAAGAATTCTTCTGAAACGAAGAGAAACTGAACTCATCTTGTAAGAAACATTACTGTGTACCATACTTGTCAGTAACACAACATAATGAGATCTGTGAATCTGTATTTTGAGGAAAATGATCAACAACAAAATTGCATGTAGCCTGAAGCAGGGTGGTGACACCAGTTGCTATGATACACATCCTTTTTTCTTCCTTCTATCAAAGCGGGTCTTGCTCTCTCTCTGGTCTTTTCTGGTCTCTTGCACTCTATAGATTTCTGTTTGTGTCCAAATATTCATCCAGTTTCTCATGTAGCCTATTCACCCTCCTTGTTCACGGATAGAAAATGACAAGATAAGTGTGGAGGATGGCTCAGAAGCGAGCAGATGCTGGTATTTCAGTCCTGTAAATGGCAGTTTATGAGGAACAACAGAGGACAGGGAGGGGAGGCAAGGGGGAGGGTGGCAACCATTTTTGGAGCAGGATCGCAGCCTTTGGCTCTGAACTCATTACTGCTCAAATCAAAAGATTCTGTGGAAGGAGCATGCCGCTATCACCGAAATCTCTGCCCCCTCTGCTTATAGAACAGAACTTTTCTTTCCGCCACGTCATTTGCCCCCCAACCACCACCACCACCACCTTCCTCCCCTTCTCTTCCTCATCTGAAGATGACAGGCAGCAAGACTTCACACGGCCGCTGCAAACTGGGTCAATAACAAACTGAGACTGAGAAGAGTGAGAGGGGAAAGAGGGGAGCGAGCTCGTCGCTGCTCTAGTTTTAAGACATGAATAATAAGACGAAACAAAAGGGTAATCTATCATATTTCATTTGTTTTAATTGTTGCTTCCTCTCTCTTGCTGTGTGTGGGTGGACACACATTAGGGCTAGACTGAAAATATGCTCTCTAGCTTGTGTGGACTAACAGTCATGCCGTGGCTCCCTCTGCTGTCAGTCAGAACAGTGTAAGATTGGCCACTAAACAGCAGCCTCCTCAAGGGCGTTTCACTAGTATTAATGGGCACTGTAGATGTACATACAGCACAGGAGTCAGGGGTTCTTCAACCACAAGGAAAAAACAGTGAATGGTATGTATAACTGCTGTATTATTAGTGCACTAACTCTGTAATCACATTTGGTTTATTTAATAAAAACCTAAAGCAGTGATTCCCAACCAGGGGTACTTGGAAAACGTGGAGTAGCTCAAACAAAAATTAGAAATTATGATTTGATTTAAAAAATATATATATCCAGATATTGAGTCATATGTAACACCTGAACACTATATGTTGAGATTGAGAGCAACCTATGAGAAAACTAGTTTGCAAGCGAGCAGAGAATCTCAATAGTTTGTTAAAAGTAATGGACTGATTGTTAAAATAGCTAAAAAAAGTAATGGATAGTTGACAGTTGAAAAAGTTAGCTAAAATAATGATAAATGGCTGAAAGAGCTAGCTAAAAGGTTAAAGCATCCAGCTTCTGCCACTCCTAAGTGGTATTGGTATTAACACAAACTTTACCAAACAGATAACATCCAGTTTAAATGAACACATTTGGAACATGACTGATGAAGAGGTATTTGAGTTAATCTGAAAGGGCTGCAGGGGTACATCAATCACAGGTTGGGATCCACTGGGCTTTACTGCAGGATTTTTGATTAATGTTCAATTCTAATGTCTTTTAGGAGAATAATAGCAGCAAACGTTTTTTTTTTTAACCCCAGAACATGTGCAGAGGAGGTACAAATACTTTTTTCTGCCCTGGGTCGTGCCTGCAGCCCTTCTTTTAGGCTGCATACAGACCTAACTACCTCCACCCAGAAGTTAAGACAGCCTGAGAGGCGAAACCAGGGGCAAAAAAAACGTAAAGCACTCACTCCTTGTTTCCTTTGTTTTTTAGTTAGTAAATTATAGTCACTTAATTACACTATCAATTGACCCTGGTTCCATTTTATAGTGTTTATTGCAACAGATTTCTTTTTCTAGATAAACTCCAGTAATCCCGTCCTCTAGACCCCCAGAAATCAGGGTTTGAATGCAGTTTTTGAATATGTGAAGGGCTAAAACAGGCTGTTAAGTTCTTTAAGCTCAATTGTAGTGAGCACTAATAACTGAAGGCGCCTCAGATGAGCAGTATGACACTGTTAATCAGCTCCTCTCTTCTCTCATCTGGTTGTTAGCAGCTGGACATTAAGAATACAACCTGCTGCTGTGGATGATGCTCTGGATCAGTCTATTAACTGCAAGTACTCTGACACACTTCTACCAACCTTAAATAATTCAATTGCAGGCACCTTTTTAATTTTACCACATTTCAAAGACCTGGGTCCTTCTCTTTCCTGTTCAAAGCCAGAATCCAGCTCTTTACTGTGCTGCATTTATTCACTACCTGCAGCTGCAATCAGTGCAGCATTACAACAGTTGAATCAGTCACTTTTGGCGCTCCTGCACATCCCTATTCATGTACATTTTGACAGAAAGGATTCATGCATTTTTTCTTTGTAAATTAAAACAAACAAAAGGTCAAACCTGCATGAGAAGGCGAGGTTATGTTGTCCTAATGAATGCAAAAAAACACCCACACAGTTAAATGAAGGTCCCGAGCCAAATTGCTTGCCTAACAAATCTGTGATTTTAAATGTGCAAGTGGAGAGGTTGTGTGGGAGTCGTTGTGTTTACTGTTGTCTGCCTGGACTCTTAATGCTCGACTATCAGCAGAAAAAACTCATTTCCAGGTGCACAGAGGATTTCAACTCTGTCTGCTTCAGTGCAGCCCAGTGACTCTCTGTGCCTTTGAAGAACAGATTTACATTATCACAAAAAATTATTTTTTTCATAGGACGAACTTGAACAGAGGTTGGTGGGAGATTCACAGAGATAAAGTGAAGATTTGCTCTCATCTCCTTTCATGAAGAACCTGCAGCAAGGTCAAGCATCAACAAAAGCTTAGATCATCCAGGGACCAGTCTCCCATGACCTCTGACCCCCATTAGCCTCTCGCACTCGAGCCCCACAGATGGCAGGTGGATGCTGGGTCGCGATGACGTCTGTTCCCGGCTGTTAGGACTTCTCCATCTTCACCATTTGTCTCGAATGAAAGTCACATAGTCTTGTTTTATAAAAACTACAAATGAATTTCAGGTCACTTCATCCACCTCTGGCTGTCTGCAGAGATGCCTATAAGCTCACAATGCAACACGTAGCACATGGGATGTCACCTCAGTGTGACGAGCTGTCACAACAAGGGAAAGATTTTCTCCCAGTGCTGCTGTGTAACTGTTTTTACAGGGTATTATTTTTAATCATGCCAGATTCTTTTGTTACTTTTTTATTGTTTTTAAATAGTAGTTCTGCATGTCTTTGCCTTAAAGCTCTTTGAATAGCCTCTGTGTATACAAATAAACTTGCCTTGACTTTTCCTAAAAATACAAAACAAAAACACAGTCTCAGGTGTAGCCCACAGCTAACTGACCTACTCCATGGCAACATAATATTATGTGTTTACTTCACCCAAAGCATTTTGGGAACCCTGGTGGCAAAGCCTCAAAGTACACTCATTGCATAAGAAGGACGCAAACAATAGGAGTGACACAATCCATGAAAACTGGCTGAAAAATAACATTTTTTGGGGGGGGGGGACAGAATTAAAGCTCAAAATGTCCCAGTCAACCTGGTCCTTTATTTTTTTTTATCTTATCAAGATATAAAAATAGTGCCACAGGCTACTTACTTATCCACAGAAGATATTAGATCCATCTTATTCGCACAAGACAATAAAATATCCTTTGGGAGTTTGGGGGCTCTTTACTTGTCTAGTAATACACTAATATGCCAAATGATGGCATTTCTAAGTATAGTTCAAAGGGTTACAGCCAGCGTACATACATATGGAATCATAAAACTTGTACGTTGCATTGCCATAATAACAACTCGGTGTGTTTCTGAGAATTCAGCCGTGCTGTTATCCAGCAGGACACACTATTACAATGTTAATCCATAACCGGAGGGACTTGTCTCCCAGTCCCGACTGACTCTGGGCTCTGCAGCCAAGCTCGGCCATTAGACACTATTGGATCCCGCTGCTCACGAGTCTGCTCACGTTGGGCTCAACAGCAGATTGCCCTGCCTGCTCTAACGCAGCACCACTATTGGCTCATGGCACATTGGGTATGGCTGAGGCATCATCGGCTTCCTGAAAACATTAAGGTCTTTTCTACTGCTCAGACGGCCCCGCTATAGACCCTTTTGTGCCAGGAAGAAAGAGAATGGGGAAGGATTTAAAAGGAGGGAGGAAGAGGAGGGAGAGAGACTGACACATTGACGGAGGAAGAAACCAACTGGTGCTCACATAATGCTCACTGATAGACATATAGTCTGAGCCAGGGAGGTGGGGGGTGGGGGTTTTGGGATTCATATGCACCAGGCGTCTTAGGCTTTATTCACACCCAGGAACTGAAAATCACATCTTTACCCTCATATGACCCAGAACTAATAGTTTTTTGAGTCAGAGAATAGATGCGATCTAGGGTGCATTAGGCTAAAAATCAACTTGTCTTTTCCTGTACACATGCAGCCTCAGAATAAGATCTTGTTCCTGCTGTGGCCTAAAATCCTATTTTCATTGCTGTTCAGCTTTGGCAACAACTTATTCTTTTCTAAACTCAGACATATTGGGACTCAACAAAGACGCAGCACTCCAGAGCTGATGGCTTGTGATTTAAGTGTTGAATCGTGACCGGTTTCAGAATAAAGCCGCAAAGCAACTCTTTATGCCCAAGGACTGCTGATGCACCCCTTGTTTAAAAGTTAACATTTGATATTTATGGTTTTAAACTTTTGCATTTAAATCTACAGAGTCGTGAGATTTGTTTTGTTTTTAATGCGGATGACTCTGAATTAACTGGAAGAGTTGTCGGGTTGCTTGGCAGAGCAGGAGCGATGTACCTTGCTTGCTATTACCCGGTCCTGCCAAAATCCGGACATGTTGGCTCCGAGCTGCGAGATCCTCCCTCCACCTCATCCATCACCAGCGTGGTTGAAACACGGTTAACCAGATTTTACACTGGGAACAAGCAGAGGATAATAAATGTGCCTGTTTTTCTTTTGCTATCAGCCCATTAACTTCATGCCGAGCTCAATATTGGACTCTCTGTTGTTCTAATTTTCTGTGAACAAGAATAATCAAAATGCTCATTATCTCAGGTACTGATGCCATCTCAGCCTAAACAAAGTACTTTGAAACATCTCCGTCCTTTTTATGCAAAAAGTAATTTCCTATTTCTATGCAATCACACACATATAAAAGCCTTTTTAAGTCCTATTGTATAATTAGGAGCCAACGTTGAAAGCGTTGCTTTCAAAAATAATTATGGAATTCTAAATCACAGCAGATAGTGACATTATTGATCATTTGCATGAGTGAATTGGCAGCATAAGGCTGGTTGGGGATTTGGACGAGGGACTTTGCTTACAATTCCTCTCTGTCTCTCTCTCTCCATCGCATGTTCAGTCAGAGTGCTGGTCTCCATTGCTCGATTGAATCTGGCCCCTGTTTCAACCCCATTTAGAATATGAGCGGTGTTAATGAAACTAAAAGTGTGACTGTGGCTCAGCAGTGGAGCAACTACGAGTACAACGAGCCCCTGAGTGTCTCAAAGTGATACCTCACTTTGGCATGAACGTGATCTTTTTTCCGATTCAATTTTCACTTTTAAACATGTTAATCTACTGGAGATCATGAGTGGTTAACTACAACAAAAATCTGGCACTGCTTTTTTTTTAGCTTTAAAGGCAGCATGAGCATAGAGGGGTCCAGGGAATTCATCTTTAACAAATTATGTTTTTATTCTGTTACTGGTTAAAAAGCTTACTGAAAGACCGCAATAGCCACAGAAACATTCCTGATTGGTGGGACTTCTGGTTATGTAGCATACCGCTAACTCTCGCAGATGTTTCCTTTTTTCTTTTCTTGAAAATTTGGGGGAAGTAAATGATGTGGGAACACAGCCTGTCCCACCTTCAACGCGATAATGCGATCATAATTCTGCCTTCAGGGACGACCTGAAGAAGTGGCCTCAGATAATGTTACGTTAGCTACTTTATTCATTCTGTTGCTACCAACAGCTCTTAGGCTTATCAGTACTTATAAAGTCGTAGACATACAGGCAAGTCAGAGCACCCACGTCCCACATCACTTAGCTAACCCTTAGCTGAGCTGTTAGCCCTTTAAACAGCCTCTCCATGGGAAGTGCTTGGTTTGATACACACTCAGCAAAGTGAAAAGAAATACAGCGTAGCTTTTAAGTATGGAATACTTACAGTGTTGTCTATAATCAGTGTCGCAGCAGTAATATAACACTGTGAGGCGATGCACACAGGGCAATCAGGGAACCTGTATGTGGTCCTGGTGCGACTCTTGTTTTGTTAATGGCTCAAATCCCCAGACCAGCTTAGAAAATCACAGAGGGAGAAAATGGCCGACACTCACTCGCATGCTTCTCTCATGCCACTCGGGGTGACCCCCAGCAGCTCAAGTAGAGCTGGATGTGGAGTTTGCGGAGGTGAACATCTATGAAGTCGTGACTCACCGGCACTCGACTCCCCAGGCTGTTCCCCAAAATAAAGATCTGCTCAACCTGCCTGGTGACAATTACAATTGAGACACTCTGAACATGTTATTATGCACAGTTAGACATACATATGACATTATTAGGTTGTTATTGACGCATCAGTGCCAGATTGCTGTTGTAGCTGGTCCAGGTGGAGCTAGTTTGAACTACTTTACATACTGCTAGGTAGTTTAGTCCATCCCCCTCTAAAGGGTCACAAGATACATCTGAAATCTGAAAGAAGAAGAAAGTAAGTTCTGCTGCACAACTCTGTATTCATTTTTTTTGGAAGATTTCTGTAATCTTTGCCTTTTGTGTGAAATATTTGATAATTTCACCCTTTGGGACCTCAAACAGTCGTTTATATGAAACCATCTGAGAGGTTTAGAAGAGAAATGTTTCTTTGGTGGAAAAACTCCGCTAACTAAAAAAAGAAAGAAAAATGGTTTAATCTTTAGCAGTACATTGTATTTCATAAGCTTAATATATTTCTTTTTTAGTTTAACTAGTAACCATAGCTGCCAAATAAATGTAGTTCCCTCTGAAATGTAGTGGACTAGAAGTATAAAGTAACATAAAATGGAAATACTCAAGTAAACTACCGTTGATTTAAATGTACTGAGTTTTATTGTATATGACAAAAGAAATTTGAACCAATAGATATAAAACTCAAAGAATAATTCCTCAGATGGAGAAAAACAAAGAGAGAAGACAAGCTCTTTGGTTTGGGTATTTTCAGAGATGAACCAAGACCAGCACAGTGAGCCCCAGGAGGCCTGGCTCTTTGATACTCTAAGGTTGAGTAAACAAAGATTTATTTAAGGAGCATAATTTGCGCCCAGGGCATTATACACAAACACAGAAAGGCTTGGAAAATGTCGTGCTCTCCTCTGATGTGGCAAAAAAAAGAATGAAGTTCTGCTACAAGCACCTGACGGAAGAATTATTCTGATTCTCCGTCCGTCCGTCTCCATTTCCTCCAAACATTTCTTTACCACCTGGCGTCGATCCAATTGGCTCCCAATGGTGTCCGTGGCTTTGCCCGAGGGAAAATATCTATTATCCCCCCTCCTTGTTTTTCTTGCCTGGCAGTGGAATAACCGCTCAACGATTCAGGGCTTTCACCTCTACTCTGATAAAGGTTATCTTGGCAATTTAGAGCTGGCGATATCGCATTATGGAGAGAGTTATGAGGCGGAAATCAAATTTTGCTCCCAGTGACTCTGAGAAGAGGGAAGATGAAAGGTGTATGGGACTGCACAGTAATGATATGGTGGAAATTGTTGTGTGTGTGCACGCAAGGATGTGTGAGAGTGCATATGTGTGCGTGGGTGTCTGTTTGCATGTCTGCTCTTCTATACAGTTTCCCAGGAACATTACCTGCAAGTCTCTATAGTAGAAAGTGCTTTTTACGAAATTGCTTCATCCCACTGCAGGTTCATATTATACATGACAGCACTCAGTGGGTAGTTTCAGCCAAGCTGCTTGATGGACATGTTGAATCCTGCTAATAAGTCTCAGAACTGCTAGCTGGGCTTTTCAGGTTTTTATATGCCAACTGTTTGTTGTTTTTGTTTTTATTTCCTGAATTCTTTATTTTAGATGCAAAAACCCTAATGCAGAGGTTTACAAAAATGTGAAGGGCGCAAGGAGAAGAGACGTGCGGCGTCGGCTGCAATTTGAGTCAAAAATCGCACTCCTTCTCAGACTCATAACTACAGACATGATGCGCATATTTTTTAGATTGAGTGTGACTTCCACTTTCCGAGGATATCATTATCTCCGATGTCCATTGTGAATAAATGTCCATAAGTCCGCTTGGAAATAATAAGAAAAAAGACACTCTTTATTACTCCAGAATGTGCCTCAAAAGCATAATGTTTTCAAGTTTTCTTCAGTATCAAAGTAATCCAGCGGTAGCTTTCTGTACTTCTATGGAGCACAATCGAAACACCAATAGCTAATTTGGTGTACTTTTAATGGAGCCAATTTGGCAAAATGGAAATAAAAATATGGGCTTAGTGTCAGTGTCAGACTTTAAAAACCCCTGCTCTAATGGATCAAAAGAGCAACATTAATTTACTCAACCACTATTTGCCGTTTAGATTTATTTGCTTTCTCTGTGGTGGGTATAAGAAACATATATACACATGCACAGGTTCACTTTTCTGTACCTGCAGTATTAAAGCCCACTCTGTACAGATAGCATTCACAAAGTAAAGCTGATAACTCGGCGTGTAGAGTAACGCCTCCTTCTTTTGTAAAAGAACAGGAAATTAGAGAAACACATTACTATCAGGGCAACCGGGAGAACCTACAAAGCCACACCATCACATCACACCTCCTGCATTTGTCAGATGCATTATCGCATTATTATATTCACAGTTTACCCAACTCCCTGCAGAGCAAAGAAAATATGCCGTTGCAAGGCTCATTCTGCCAAAAAAGGTTGCCATGACAATGAGATTTAACTCTTTTTTTCCCCTTTAGTTTCAGTTTATTCAACTCTCCTTCTTCATGTACAATTATTAAAGTATTACCATTGTAACAGTTTTGCCTGAGGATATAATTTCAGCTGCTGCTGGATCTGTTTTCCAGTTTATAAAACAGAATTATAGAGAGAGTGCAACCTTTTGCACCCTTTAAGGTAGTCGCTGGAAGCTTGGTTTCCCACAGCAAATTGGTTATGTGATGGTGTTCCTCTTACTGTTGGGGATAAAAATATATTTTAGCAAAGCTCGGGAACATTTTTATAGCATGGTGAACTCACACAGTCCGAAGTACTGTGAGGATATCATATAACAGGGAGGTGGGACAAAACTGGCTCCACATTCCAGGTCACGCAATGAACGAATGCGTTGATGAAACTTCCTCTCTGTCTCGTCGAAAGAGATCACCCCTTTTGATGTCACCGACTTCTGAGAGCCGCACCGTGCAGAAAACAGATTGAAACCCCAAGTGGAGCGACCAATCTTAAAGCAGCACGCCAGTGATTTGGTTTGTCACTTCCAGGGTTGGAAATTAACTTTTTAACATGTGAACATCTACCAGCCACTCAATAGTAAATCATTATTTTGTGTCTGAAGTCTACCTAGCATTTGGCTGTTGGCTGGTGCTAATTTCCATTTGGAGGCAAAAAGAAAAATCGATATCCTGACTTTTAGTCCCTAAAACACCCACCTCTTTCAAACCCCACACCTCCAGTTTGTAATGCAGATATTCTCTTCTCATCATCAGGGTCTTGTTGACCACTGGACCGGTTGTGCAGTCCGTGTTTACTCGTCCACAAACAACTAATGTACTAATTGGAGTGGAAATGCAAAAACTTAATTTTCAGATAACCATTTTAATTTATCCCAACCACTGATTACACTTGTTTCCACTTGTTTATCTTATCTTAAACTTTGTCACACGCAGTTAGTGGTAAAAGACAATATAAGTATAAAGTGAGGAGTGTAACACCTACACATAAGTAATTAACAGTGAAATGTGTCTGAAGGTTCAATAACATGCCCAAGATGACAGCTAATTTGTAATACTTAACACTTAGCCTCGCCAGCTGCAGCTGTACTTGTGTAGCCTACTGTGTAGCACTGTTTAGTTAGTAATGTTAGCATGCTAGCACGAGAAAATAAGATAATGAATGTGGGAAGCAATATACCTGCTAAACATCAGCATGACAGCATTGTCATTGTGAACATGTTAGCACGCTGACATTTAGCATTTAGCTAAGTTAGGGTACTAACAGTCTTGTTAAACTGTAATAAAACTAAATGATGTCTGACCTCATGGCTTACTCCGTATGTGATGTAACAGCCTCACACACATCACCTTCCAAAACACGTCAAACATCAGCGCACACACACACACACGCACACACACACATTACAGGTGTCAGTGAAGGTTGTAAACAACTCAGTTTCCCCTCAAAGTGAGTCCCCTCTTTCGCCTTCAACCCACTAGTCCAGTACCTCTTATTGTGATAGATGACTAGACACTGTGACACACACACACACACACATGCAGACTCATTAAACATATCACAACAGTGACCCCAGCTGGACAGCTAAAACCCTGAGATCTGATACCATGTCTGGGTTGGTTTGGCCAAATGACTCTCTGCACCTCCCACAGTGCTCACACCTCCAACCCTTCGCATCACTTCACCAAGAGAGAAAATAAAAAACAAGCTGGAGTTAAACCCCATCCAGAGGCTTTTCGCTCCGGCGCTGCAGCACAGAATCACAGGATGAAGGATTGGATATAGTATTTCAGTGTCACAGAGAGCATCTGCGCTGTCTGTGGCTGGTTTTATTCTTACTCTGGCAGCTATTTAGCTCTTTCCTGCAGTACAGCCGGTCCTGTTGAGTTTGTTCCCACTTGAGCCATACAGAGGAATAATGTCCCGAGTCCTGAGGCGTGTTGTCTCTCCCTATAATATAATTTCAACAAAGATTTAAGCTTCTTTTTTTCCCAATTTTTAACTTAAAACTCCTGCCAAAAATAAATCCCTGACTCGTCAAGCATCACTACACATACATATTTCATATTTGTGAAAAGCTGCTAACCTCATGCAAGCAATAAATAAACATCTATATACTGTTCATCACCAACACAATGCTGGCAAACAGAGAATGAATGCAGCTGCGTCAGCTGAACGCCCTTGAGGTTTCCACACCCTCCCTGCTAATGCTAATCTGACATTTCTTAGAGCGTGGAAGCCTCTTTTCAATTTGGAATAAATTTTTATATACTTGAGCTTTTCCTAAAGGATGATATTGTTAGAAAACCAGATTTGAGAAATGTCTTCTTCTTTGTTTTTAAGGAGGGGGAGGGGAGTAAAAGTACTTTAGCTAACCTCTGGTCCACAGCAGCTAATGAGCTCAAGAGGAGCTTCAATCCATATGATTGTCAGCAGTACAAGAAGCGAGTGCTGAGCAGTGCAGAGGTCAGCGTGACCAGACGATCGATGGGAGAAAGATGAGGCGTGCACGCTAATCCATAAGTGTGTGCTGTTTTTAATTGTTCTTTTTGCTGAGGGGAGGGTAGTCTGACATTTTTGGGGGAGAGCAGCAGGTTGGTGTTTGAACTTTTTCTCCTCCCAGATTTATATTCATTTCACTCTTTCCTTAAAAAATAAATCAAATAGCTACATCAATTAGATGGCTTTTGTGTGTGCCATGCCTCTTAAAGGACAACAATCCAGTCTCTGTGTCAGGGATTCGTTTTTATCGTCAAAATAAAGTTAGCAGAGGAACAAAATGTCGGTTCTGAGAAACAAAATAGTGACAGTTCCCACGTCATGGTGCTCTATGTTCGGCATCATAACATAACGCAGAACTGCAGTAAAGTTAAAAATGTCACATAAAGTAGCTGATACTATAACGCACGTCAGGCGTCATACGTTGCCAACTTTAGCTATTAATCTGTGAATTTAAATGAGATGCTGACAGCTGCTGTTTACAGTTTGGAACATTAATGTGATCAGTTCATTAATGCAGCAAATGTCCTTTAGTCCAGGTGACAGGAACACACTCCCCACCCAAATAATTTTCATACTATCCCTAAAGGGTATTATTGGGTATTTGTGGCAGGGAAAATACATCAGCAAAATAAGTTAATGTTCATCCTAAAAGTCATTTATTATAGTTTATAGTCGTGAAATTAGATTTTCCAGCAGATTGAGAGAGTTTTGCTTCTTAAAAAAAAAAAAAAACAATATTGCAGCAAAATTGAAACGTACAGGAGCCAAATTAAATCCTTCTCACATATCGGAAGAGCTTTTAATTTAAGTATAAAATGCACCATATTAAATAACTTATCAAGATGGTGTTTTCAGCCAAGTCAATAGCCAGGTTCTCACCACCCAGACAAAAGCGTGGCTAGCCGAGCCCCACTCAGTACCCATATCACGACTCGTAGCACCAACAGCAACTATTCTGTGATTCCCTTTTCTCCTCTTCAATTCTGCCCCGACCAAGCATGCTATGAGCATCCACTGAGACGATTCAGCACAGCCCCTTGTGTGCTGCATGTATTTTCTGTATTGTAATGAAGAGGAGGACAGCAGAGAAGTCGACAAGAGTTGGAACAGAGTCAGTATTCAAAGCCGTGAACTGGGGTCATGCTATTCCTATTAGCACACAGTGAAACACAGAAGAGAAAATGATGGATGTGAAGAATGGTGTGTCTATGTACAGAAGTGGGAAGTTGTTTTAGAAATGGACTATTTCAGTTTATTGATTATGTGCTCAAAGTTACAAGAGGTATTTATTCACTACATTAAATGGCCGATGGTCCTAAGATGTGACAATCCCATTTTCTCTGACTTTAGTTCTGAAGTTATAACGGTAAAAAAATCCAATTCATGTTATTTGGGTCATTCCTCCAGAGTCAGCTACACTGTAACACCCTCTTCATCTGAGCCAGTCAGATATTGTTCTGTGTCTGAGAGGAGACTAACTATCTCCATACTGCAATACAAGAAACATGTTGTGTCTTCATTTCCATGACTTCTATGTGGCTCATTAACCGGCGAGGATGCTGGCTTTTTACCCGGGACATGTAGCTTTAGCCTCAGTCTTTTAGCAAGATATCATGTGGTGTAGCCATGAAGTGCATATTCATCTTGTTTTAAAACGAGTCAATTCAAAACATTAAAAAGTCAGCTGGGATGCAGCGTTTTCAACCAAGTCATGGCGCTAACGTTAGCTTAATTAGCTAACTACAAATCTGCCAGCAACAGTCGGCGGATAGAAGTGCATATTTACAAAAATCTCGTTTTAAAATGAGTCAATTCAAAACATTAAAAAGTCAGCCGAGTCATGAAGCTAACGGTAGCTTAATTAGCTAACTACAAAGGCATGTTGGAAAGCATGACAGGTGCAGCGACAGTAAATAAGGCGTAGCTAACAGCCAAACAAAACTGAATATGGTTATTGATCCATAAAGATATACATGGCACATGCATGCTACTGTTTGTTGCATCTGTGTTAGCCATGTTTCTGAATAACTGCAGTAGCACAGAGCTGAACCTGGCAGCGGTAATGGCCCACTCATCACGCTACAGGATCATATCACAGCAATACAGCAGCTTGAGCTCCATCTCAGCATGTGTGCCAGCGCGGGAGAAGAGGCGATGGACTTGGAGACTCTGTCCTTTTACAAAGCTATTTCAAACAGTTTGCAGTGTCTGCTTGACAACCCAGACACAGTTCATCTCCCGCAGCAGCAGGGGTTTTAGGTTTCATTTCAATTTTCTCTTCTTTTTTTTTTTCTTCCTTTCTTATGTGCAGGGCTTTCTGCCGGGCTCAGCGGGAGTGAGATTCACTGTTCAGGTATTCCGAGAGAAGAAAAGAAAAGGCTGGACAAAAACTTTTTGGAATTGCTGTAACTCAGCCATCATTAAATACTCAATTTTCAGACCTTGCTGGCTCCACAGTAAATGCACAATTATCATGCTTGATTCAGCAAGCCTGAGAGATGGCTGGACATCCAAGCCCAGGCCTCCGACACTGGAATGAAAGCTAAATTCAATTGAGTAGTCTTTTTATTTTCAAGGTGCGTCAACAAATTTTCTGGGGACAAGATAAATGAAACCATGTTGTACTCTGGCAGCAAGCTATTCATTTAGAGGCTACTAGATAGTCCTACAAATACGTTAATCTTCACTTTTCTTGTGCTGCAGTACAGTAATGACACTTTCCAGCATTTATCTAGTGTAAACAAATGCTAAAGGTGTCTTAATTTAAAGGTCGTGAGGTATTTCTAACTTTGGGTGGAGCAGGAGTATAGCCAATAAAGACATCAACTCTTGATCGCACCAAGTCCCTTAAGGGAGCTCAGTTCTGATTGAAAGTGCATAGTGTGACCTAAGTAGGAAGGGAAATGAGGGGCGTCTGTCCACTTGAGTGCAAGTTTCCCGGCGAAAAACAAACTCAGGTGTTTACATAATCAGCAAGGTGTTCGTGTGAGTGTGAAATAAGAGGAAAATTAGTCATCAGCCTAAATTTCCACCCTTCACTCAAACTTATGCATGGCCGCGTAGCTCATCAGCAGAAGCGCTGCTCTGCTGAGGATTCTTTCCAAATTTGCTGCCATTGCATCATAACGCCACAGATGTGAAAACTCAGTAAATGAAACTTGTTTACACAGAAATCCACGAGAGTCTGGGGAGCAAACTGCTGAGACGAGAAGGAACTGAATATCAGCGAGCCGAAAACAAAAGGGAACATCATGTGCTCTTGCAGATAATACTCTTAAGTCTTTTGTCTTTTGTTTAGGGGAAACAGGGGACTTCTCACACTAAAAGACTGCTCTGTCAAATGCTTTAAATTAAGACGTCCGACAAATATCATAATTATGATAATTACGTCTTTATCTATATGGGCAAAATTAAACCTAACCCTAACTGTACCCCTCATTTCTTTTACATACCAAAATCCGAAACATACCGCCAAGCACAGCTACAATCAGTTGATAGTAAGTGGTACAGGTGCACTTGACAGTCACCTTAAAGGACCTGCATGCTGGTGTTTTCTGTTATTATGTCTTGATTAGAGTTCTGCTTATGCTTACATTATCCTTCGGGAAATTGCCCTGAAATTATGTAATTGCCCCGCACGCAGCCCCGAAGAAGAATATGACGTGTTGTCAGATGATCAGAAACTGTAAACAGTCTGTGGGTGAGGCTGCGTTGTTGTGTGATATTGTACTAAATAAGGTGATGACACACAGCTGGAATAATGATTTATACATTTCCAAACAGTGCATCAGTGTTTCTGATATAAAAGGGACAGATCTGGCATTTTGTTCACACCGTTCATCCAATAAAAAGTTATTGAAGAGCAGAAAATAAAGCACTCCGAGCTAACAAGCATGCTAACTGTCAGTTAGCAAACTTTTGCGCGGTTGCATAAAGTTTATTCAAAAGACATATTTGTACAATGTCCTGTCTCATAACTGTCTCCAAACCATTCCTCTTTCATGGAACAGTGTTTATTCCTACAGAGGAGGTTAAATTAAAAGTGGACGGTGCAACACAGCTAATTAGCTACATTAGCTCCCTCTGTTTTGGACTCTCCGGCTCTCCAGCCCTTCAAAGGTCAGCACTGTCAAGACAGCTTGCTATTGGTCGACGCCGCGTGTCAAAGTTCACCAAAATCAAAGGGGATAGGTTGCCCCGCCCAGACAGAAGCAACATTAAGCATGCTCCAGCTGTAATGTTACAATTGTCATTATGTTTTTACGCTATAAACAAGAACAAAAAGCTTTTCGAGGTAAATGAACAGCAGCCAGTGAGACGGGAAACAACAAAGGGAGACAAATTGTTTAAAGAAAGAGGGAAGTTAATCTGCCAGGTCATACTCTGAGTTGATTAAAGTGACTTCCCCCGGTGGTGTGCTCCTCACGACTTCATAATGATTCTGTCTGGAATTGATCAGACATACTATTACTAAAATAGAGAGAGAAGAGAGAGCTCTCATTGTTTTCACTGAAGGTCTTCTCTTTTTGTCCATGTCCCAGACTGACTGAACAATGGCTAATTGGTCGTTTTTATATCCTTTTTTTATTTTTTTTATTTTTTTGGAGAAGGATTCAGTTTCATAGCTGGGTAGCTCTGTGCTTGGAGTCTGACTTTTAAGATGTGTGTGTGACTTGACTTTTCAACAGACTTCTTCTACCTTGAATCTGATATCAGACTTACTGATTCGCATCTCATTTTTCTCAAGTTTCTTCTTCTCCTGTTGGACTGCAGCATGTTAGGGTTTCGCATTCCCCTGATATGTGTTCATGTATATGTACATGCTTCTTACCAGGACAGAGTATGTGTGGGAGTGAATTGCTGTTTATTTTGACTTGGTTTTTGGAGCGTCAAATTCAGCCTCTAGTGATTGCAGTCTGCAGTATCAGAGGAAGTCCACACGGGGGCGCTGCTCCACTATTATTCACAGCAGCTGAGAGTAAACAGTATTGGCTTGTTAATTAGTTGTATCAGTTCCCAGGGATTGCTTTTAACTTTAGATCTATAGCCGCCTGGCAAAGAGCATCAAATGGTTCAAAATGAGCAACGTGTCCAGGGAAAGTACTCCACTGCCCTCTGAGAACACAGCTCAAGTACAGTATTTAAGGTACTTGTACTTAACTGAAGTATTTCCATTTGATTTTAATTCTACTCTGCTACATTTCTGAGGGAAATTTTGGGAAACGATGCACTCCATCCAGCCATGAGCACAGAAGTATATCTAAATATAAAGTCATAGTAAAGCATCACTGTCAAAATTTAAAGTAGTCATTATGCAGAAAGGCCCCTTTCAGAGTTATTATCTATATTATATTATTATGGATTAATTAACACGTAAGCAGCATTTTACTGTTGTAGCTGATCAAGTAACTACTTTATGTACTGTTGAGTAGTTTAATGTATAAAAATGTAACATATTTTATAAGTAATTTTATATGTTGTATATAAAATATGAATCTGTAGTAACTATAGCTGTAGTGGAGTAAAAAGTACAATAAGTAGTGGAGTATAAGTATAAAGCAAATACTAAAGTACAAGTAACAATTTTGAGGTAGTTGTACTTTATACTTTTACAGAATTATATTTTATTCGTCTTTAAATAACATTTTGTGTCATGAAACTTATAGTTTATTATTTTGCACCATGTAATATTAAGTATTCCATGAATTTAGACGAAGACAGATATTTCAAAAGTCTAATCAGATGTATTGATTTTTAGTTTGTTTGTATTTGCAGCCCAAATCTCATCTCAGGAGAGTAATGTGTAAAGTGCTACTTCAAAAATGGGGTCAGCAGCGATAAGAAAGCGTGGGCTCCGGGAGGGCAGCTCTCATGTGTCCACAGCAGCTGACCAGCAGCGTTTGGCTCCTGCAGTATGAAGCGATCGGACTGCTGGGTGTGAATGGCTGCTCTCTAGCAGCCAATGGCTGAGCACCGGATGCGAGATATCCGCTGCAACAACAAGCGCTCTGTTCCCCCTTCAGCTTGACGCCATTTACAGCCCAAATCCCGACCTCCCCTCCGGAAAGAGCAAAAAAAAAAAAAACCCACACACACACGAGAAAAAGTACTTGCAAAACCCTCAGAGCCTTGCGGATAAAACACACCGAATTAAAACTACTTCTGAGCTGGAGTTTTGTCGCTCGCTTCTCCATTTTCCCCCTTCTTCTTCTCCTTGTTGCAAGAAAAGTGGACTCGCGCTAAGTTTGCACTCCGGCGGTGACTGATTTAATGCCTCGTGCTCTTGCGCAAAACATGGGATTTACGTGTTGAAAAGTGCGCTCCGGTCGGAAACTTTCTCAATGGATTTTACTGACGGCTTTCCAGACTTGAGTTGTTGTTGTTGACGCAAGGAATAAACTCTCTCCCAAACTGGATTTATTTCACCTAGACGGGGGCTAAAGTGTCGAAAACACGGTATGTATGTAGCCTTTTTGTATTGCCTAAAACAAACTGTAGTGGAGATGCATTTCTTGTCATAAACACGCTGTTTTTTGTAGTTTTTTTTTCTAGCATATGTAGCCTCTTTCCAACTCCCCTCCTCTTCTTTTAGCTTACTATAGGCCATACATGTAATGTTATTATTTTAACAGGAGGGGCTGTCTTCC
This sequence comes from Macquaria ambigua, assembly GCA_008360985.2. Classification (NCBI taxonomy): domain Eukaryota; kingdom Metazoa; phylum Chordata; class Actinopteri; order Centrarchiformes; family Percichthyidae; genus Macquaria; species Macquaria ambigua. The sequence continues at coordinate 17,694 of VMKM01003346.1, read as the reverse complement.
TTTAGACTAATTCTGAGCTTCTTATTTTTGATTTATATTTGTTTTCCTGCATTGAAGAAGAGTATTTTTTATCTAAAATCAGCTGCTCCAGTCTAATTTAATTGGTGCCAGCTTTATTAGGAAGTAGTTATGTCCAAGTTGCCACATATATTTGCTCATATGTGCGTTTGTGCTCTTCCCCACACATGCAAACAACGCATCTACTGAACCTGTATGACACTGTTTTTCTCCTGCAACATAAATCTGCTACACACAGTGGAAAACACTGCCTTATCAGTTGTGTTTCAGAAACAGTATGACTCATTGGATTTCTAAAATTCAGCATATGAGTGGAGTTTTGGCTGTAGCCTTGCCTTTGTCTTAGCCTTTTCAAATCTCTAACCTGTCATGTTTTAGAGCATCACTTTGCCCCAGTTTACTTCCGTCAGCCCCCATACTTCACCCACCCCACCCACCCCACCTACTGTGGCCAACATGGCTTGCACACAGGCCCTGAAAGAGGATGAGGGGCCGTACGTTCGCCCCTCCTCCTAACAGGTTAAAATTTGAGTGTGCCTGCAAGCCCTTCATTTGGAGCAAAAGGGCTCATAAATCCTAAAGAACCCTCATGCATACTCACAGAGAGCAGTGCTTCACTCCCACCCACCACCACCACCACCCTTGAACACATCACTCACACTTTACATGGACTCTTTCATGCGCCAAACTTTTTTTTTTTTTTATCTCGTCACTCATCTTCTTTTCAAGGGTGTCACAATGTAAAACGTGTTAGAATGGGTGAGGTTGCTGCAGTCCATTTGTCATGCAACAAACAAAGACCCTTCCTGTATTGACATTGAAAAGGGGGGAACCCCACACCCCCAAATGTGGCATTTGAAAGCTTCCACGAGGAAGGAGAGTTAAGGCCACTATTGTCTCTTTACTGCGGTGAAAACAAGGCTGAGCGCTTGAATATGTTAGATTAATGAAGAGTGACAGTGCAATATGCTAATACTGTCTCCATAGGATGAATTGGTGAAATTATAGCTGATCTGGGGTGCAGAATATTTGTTCAAGGTTAGAAACGTAAAACATGTACACATTGTAAAGAAGGCCATTTAGGTCCCTTGTTCTCTTTAACTTTCCATGTCTGTGTTATCTGTTTGACCCATATCAGTCTCTGGTAAAGTACCCTACTTCCCTCAGCCCTCAACAAACCCACAGGAAAAAAAAACTGAACTTTGATCATCACCATACACACCCTCTGAGAGTGGAAATATTGATCCTTCAAGATATTTAGTGTAGAAAAAGCATAAGCACGTGTCCAACAAAACTACAGCTAACGATTGTTTTGATCATTGATTAATCTGCCAGAAAACATGTCCCAAAGCTCAAAGTGACGTGTTCAGATGTCTTGTTTTGTCGGACCAACAATCCAAAGCCCAATAATATTCCATTTATGTTTGACAAAGAAAAGCATCAAAATTTCACATTTGAGAGGCTGGAACCAGCAAATGTTTGACACTGTTGCTTAAAAAATGACTAAAACGATTATTCCATTATTGAAATAATTGCAGAGTAAAGTCTAATCAGTTAGTCGACTAATTGTTGCAGCTCTAATCAGAAGCTACACAGATTAACTTTCTGCCCATCAACTGTTGATTAATCGTTTTTAGCTCTAGAGTCCAAGCACATTTGCTTTTTTCTTCTTCTTCTTCTCTTGGTTAGGTTAGTCGTTGTTGTGTCAAAGGTGTGGGGAAACAGGAAGTTTGCACAAACTGCTGGCAGGGAAGCATCTAAATAAAAATATCAGTTCTGAAACGTAAAGCCCGGATCTGGAACTTGAATCTGCTTTGAGTAAACAAACGTTTATCATCTATGTTTCTTGTAGGAGCCAAAGACATAGCTGTACCCACTCTTAACCCACTCTTAAGTGAAAGCAGGTCTCCAAAAGCTGATGCTAAAGGGCCAACCATCCCTCAGTACTGGCTCCAAACATTACTTCAACTGTATGTGTGTGTGTTAGGCCTCATTTCCATAGTGGTGCTCGTACAGATATCGGTTATGATTTGCATGGCATCATTTGCATGGCTTGTCACAGGCAGATATAAACTGTCTGTTTGTTGTGCAGGACTTCAGATGTGTCCCATGCCAGCCAGAGAGGCCCTTCAGTCCCGAGATGGATTCCAGAGTCAGAACGACAGCGATGGGGGAGGAGGACGCCACGGGTGGTCCCCGTCATCGACCGGCTCGCCGGAGACGACGCATGACGAAGGGAGGCCGCAACCACGGACTCCGCAAACCCACGATGGTCCGCCAGATCCTGGGTTGACCAATGGGCAGCCGCCCCACACTCCACCAGTGCTATCTCTGGATCAGATCAGGATAAGCAGGAGTAGTAATGAGTATACAGAAGGGCCCACAGTCGTCCAAAGGTCTCCGGCCTCTGAGCAAAGGCAACAGAAGAGTGACTTGGTTACGTCACCAGGTTCAAGGACCAGTGGGCAGCAGGAGACCCGGGAAGAGAGGCCTAATAATCTCCACAACCTGCATTCAGTGACTCAGTATGGAAACACGAATACTTCCATCTCTTCCAGGGAGGGCGTGCTGCGGTCCTCCAGTGCCGAGGACTCCCAGAGTAGCATCAGGACCAGTGTGGGGAGCACTTCTTCAGGCCAGAGGCTGCTCAGCAGCCCGGCAGGCAGCAACCAGATAATCAGAACCCAGCCGAAACGCGCTGAGCTAAATTCAGAAGAGCTGAAACCCCTGAACAACGAGCCCAGGGAGTTGGTGGCCGTGCCAGGCAGCAGAATCTCTAAAGGTGTACACTCCATCAAGTGTCAGGACTGTGGTCGGTGCTGTTGTTCAGAGTGCAGTCGCCCGCGGGTGCTTCCTTCCTGCTGGATGTGCGGCCGTCGGTGCATGTGCTCGGTGCAGAGCGCGGTGGACTACGGGACGTGCGTCTGCTGCGTCAAGGGGCTTTTCTACCACTGCTCCAGCGACGATGAGGACACGTGCGCCGACAAGCCCTTCTCGTGCACGCAGTCGCACTGCTGCGTCCGCTGGGCCACGGTGTCGCTCCTGTCCCTGCTCTTCCCCTGCCTCCTGTGCTACCTCCCAGCTAAAGGATGTGTCGCTGTGTGCCAGTGCTGCTATGACCGAGTCACACGACCCGGCTGTCGGTGCAAGAACACAAACCCAATCCACTGTGAGGATGTTGGCAAGCCAACGTAGACAAGACGTTGCGTGTGATAAAATGCAGAAGGATGGAAAGACTGACTGAACTGATGTTTTGACCCTTTGGTTCTGTACGGTTTGTTTAGGGAGCTCATGATGCTGTTGAGTTTTTGTGTTTTCCATCTTCATGCCTGCCAGATCTGGGCAGAGACATAGTCAAATTATGCCTTGAGGTGCATTCACTCGCCCTAGCATTATGAGTTTCACTTGAAAGGCAAACCAAAATAAGCGCTCCACATGTTTAAAGGTATGAAGACATATTCAACTACTGTTTTGTCCTGAAAAACAATTTCTTCACTCAAGTGCCCAGATATCGTGTTGTTGCTATAAGAGTCCAAATGGATAGCCTTCTTTTTTTTTAACATTTAATACAACTTATATGCTAAGAACAGACTCCTGTTACTAACTGTATGTAAAGTAGTCAATGCAAAGGGGGTATGTACATTAGAAAATGAGTTTGACAGATGTTTTATTTTTGTACATATAATAATACTTCAACTGTGAAAAGTTTTCTGCCATACCAGAGGCACCTTGATAAATCCACATTTATATGAATCAGTCAGCTTCATTCATACAATGTTTGTACATTCACTGGAATGTATATCAATCATTTAATGTAATTTACAAAAGAAAAGTCTTATCCCTTCTACTTGTAAATTGTACAGTGACCTTATATGAAAAATTTATTTTCTAATTCCAACATTGCTTAGTGTAAAGTTAAAAAATATATATTTATTTGAAGGTTTATTATTTTATAATGAAAAATATTTATTTTGAGAAAGCATTGTTAATGTGTCACCTCTTATGGGGCTATTCTGTAGTTTTGAGGTGATGTGTAGGAGTGTCAAAGCTGGATGAATAGTTCGCTATGAATTAGAAGACAAATATATTAACGTTTGAAATTAAACAACCTTGAAGTCTGACAGTATTTTTCCTGTTGTTCTTTTCCTGCTTTGTCTTTAAAACATGTTCACCAAGTCATGTTTGACCAAATCTGAGAGGAATTTCACATTTCATCATACAAACAGGGAAATGATGAAATGATTTGAAGGCATTTTTATGAACATAACATTTTAAAATCACTAACTTCTTTACACCACTAACTAAACATTCAGAAGCGACTGTTTTGTCTGGGTTTACAATCTCCTTGAGCCTTTTTTTCAGATGGTTTAAGGCAGACGTTTTCGACACTTTTAATTGAACCTCTGCACGAACATCTCCAGCAGAGCCATCATCAGCTCCAGCTCTGCTGTTGTGTCTCTGCAGCGCAATCACTCCACGATGTTTACGGAGATCAAACCAGCAAAACAAAGGGGACGCATTAATGTTCACCTTGGGCGCTCTTGAGGAAAAAAAAAAAAACATCTGGCTCTGGTAAAGCCATGCGTACAGGAATGTGCTCATGTGCACATCTGTTTGCAAAATGGCTTACCTTCAAATTTTTCCTATCACATCTTTTTTTATCTCATGAATCAAGCACTCCACCTGTGTTTTTTTGCAAATATGCATTCATGTAAGCCTACTATTACACCCTGGCCTGGCTTCAAGTTAATTTCATACACGTTCCTCGGGATCCTGCAGATACTAGGCCCTTATTTTTTTTCTCCGTGCTTTTCTTTTTGTTTTTTTTATTTTTATCAAAGGTTTGTTCAGGAATTCCTTGGTTTTGAATGTCCCTGCAAGCGAAACATAAGCCTGAAACATAAGCCCCTGACACTTGTTGACAGCATACGGACGTGTTTGCGGCACGGTATGCATTCAGGGCCGTGATTGACGCGCTGAGGCCCAACCTGCGCTCACTTGTTTGTTATTCATCCCCAGCCTTTGACTGGTGGGGGGGGTTGCTTTACATAATTATCAACTTTCACCTATTTTACAGCAGCGGTAGAGGAGATGGAAACATAACAGGCAGAATCCCATTAGAGACAGTTGATCTTGTGTTTAGTCTTTATCTTTGCAGTCGCGGGCCTCCTCTCTCCCTCCATTGTCTCAGCTGTGAATGAAGAGGGAAAGGGTGGGTGTGGAGGAGGAGGAGGAGGGGGGTGGGTTGTTAGGAAGAGGGACCGCAAAGGGTTAAAAGCATCACTTTGAATGACAAAGACCTAACAGTTTACCCCCGTATTCAGCCCGGCATGCATTCATCCTGTTTTCAATAGTCGGGGGGTCATTTTGGCTCCCCAACGCTCCTCTCAGCTACCTGCTCCTACTTGGTATTCCCATAGGGAGATGGTTGTCTTGTTGGGGGTGGGGGAGGGCAATCAGTTGGATGTGTTGAAGAAAAAAATAGTCCTATCTGTTGGGGTATGTGATTTAAAAGCAAAAGGAGGTGTATTTACACAAGTGCTAATGAGAAAAAAGTCATTTTTTCAGCTCAAAACCACACACATTAATCCCATTACATCTAGAACAGTGTTTCCCCTTTTTATAGCTATACATTTTGGTCTCTTGTTCAAGTCTGTGAGCAAAATGCTCAGTGGCAAAAATTGCACACTTATAGAAGTCATTTTCGGAAAGCATAAGGGCCCTTCTCGGGTCATTTCACTACCTTTTATTTTCAGTTTTTTTGGGTATGAAAGGGTTTCTTGGCAAAATGATGCACCTCTTTAAGGAAATGTGTAACCTGATGTTGATGGTGCGCGTTAGATCCAAAAGAAAAACGCAAACATGGCTTCTGTAGCTTCTTGGACTGATCTTAAATAGGAATATATTAAGATACAGAAAGTAATACGTTCATAAACAACAGAAATATGTCACTATATGATGATACAACTTTCATGTTCAACTAGAGCCCAGGAGCAGCCCACCTAGTCAAATACCATCCATGCACAGACTTACTCGACCAGTAAAGCAATTTTAAAAAAGTGAGAATTAGTGCAGAAAAAGTTAAAACAAGAAACACGGAGAGAGATTGTTTATCCGCCTGGCAGTCCCACTGATTTGGCAGCAGAGAGGAGGAGGAGGAGGAGGGGAAAAAAAGGCCCCAGAACGGCTCTCTTTGTTGGTTTTAGCCGCCGTGGCCCCTGCGGCTCATGGCGGCTGTGGGGCACAGCGGCCTATTCACCCTGCTCACCAAGGCAGAACGCAGCACAGGAAGACAGGAAGGAAGCGAGGCTATTCTTCATGGACGCATTGTCTGTCTGTCTGACGGCCAGGCTTAAGCAATCAAACAGCACTGAGAGAGAGAGACAGAGCGAGGGAAAAGAGAGGAAGTGCCGGGCGCTGAGGGACATGAAAGCACTACAACTGCTCAAAATATAAAGATTATAAATTATGTTTGCTGCAAAATGCTTTCATAACCTTTTTGTTGCAACTTTCATTTAAAGGGGAAACTGAAGAAACTCCATGCTGCTGACATGTGATGCAATTTAAACTGTGATAAAGCATCATCATTTATGAGCTTACAGGCATGTAAAGTAATTTTATAACTCTTTGCATACATGTAGTACTTAAATATAGTGGAGCTGGCAATTTGGAACTTGCAAAGTACTTGAAAAGTACTGAAATCAGTATATATCCTTTGTGCTTTGACTTGTGTACTACTTGTATTACCAAGAAGAAGAAATTCAAGTGTTAAATATTTTTCTGCAGTGATGGCGCCTCCTTCTTTAGTTCTCAAGGAAGCGTGAATTTTTGGTACTGCTGACAATGTGCTTGTCCTGGTACTGTAATTTGATTGGCGCAAAATCAGTGTGGGCGGGCTCTAAAAATAGTTTGTTATAACACTTCACTTCCATCTTACAACGTTTTTAGCCACTGCTACGTCCCATCTGTGATTTGAGTACCTCAGACTTAACTCCCCGACAGCGGCGTAGGAAGTACTCAGATCTTTTACTCAAGTAAAAGTAGCAGTACCATGGTGTAGAAATACTCTATGTGGAAAGTTTTAAAAAAGGGGAAAAACATGCAGGGATAAGACGTACTCAAGTCAGCAGCGCAGCACGGAAGTTGACAGCGCGTCTCCCAGCAAGTCTGCCCTCAAATGTCACTCGACTGCCACCATGGTAATCACCCACCCAGCGGCCTGAAGCTTAGACGCTACTCCCACAAATACGTCCAAAAAACGGTTTGATACTGTTGTGAATAAGGACAAAATGTGCACATCAGCTGCAGTATTGTTGTAGTTTATATAAACTGCACTTTAAACACTTTATGTAGATATATGGCGTGAGTTACAGCTTGGTTACTTTCTCCACTTATGTGCTAGTGACTCAATAAATCAACTACTTGTACTTAAAAGTGTTTTATAGTCATTTTACTTTGCTACCATCGGTCTTAGCAGAGGTTAATCATTTTTTTCACAACAATACTTTTTTTTTTTAACCCAAGATCATGTTGTCCAGTCTGTGACGTCAACAGCTGGCTCTGTACTCCCTGACAGTGAAATGAGTGCTTTGTGCTTTTATAGAAAGAACAATCATCAAAGTGAACGTGTTCTTTTCTCTTTTGTGGTAAGTCACCTTGCTGAAAGTGGCTGTGGTTTATCTCGGTGACGACAGCATAAACTCCCGACTTTCTTCGAGTTACACAACCTTCGTTCCTAAACTGAGAAGATGCATTCAGTGTCTTCAGAATAGCGTCTGGACAGATCATCCAATTTTGAGGGGCAACTTTGAATAAATATCATTAAAATCTCATATTGGTTCTTGCCTGTTGCAGAAACATCAGTTTCACACATCAACATGGCTGTAAAGAGGTAAAGAGTCTACAGAACGCAGGTGTAAAAGAAAAAAAAGCCACCACACCTTTCTCTTTACCAGTGAAAACCTTTTCTCAGAAGCTGAACTTTTCTCTCTTGTTTTCCGATGTGGGCGGGCGGCAGAGAGATGCACACATCTAGAGCTCAGAGCTAAAATGCATCCCCCCCATCACCACCACCACCACCTGACTGTGGTTTTACTTTCCATTGAGTCTGTCCTCTGCTGCTGTCACACTTCACTATGTATTCAGTCGAACTACATACAGAAAGCACCAGAGTTTTACTGTAGAATATGGAGTAAGTGACACCCAACCAGCAAAATCTTGGCCGCGTAGCCTTTTTACACTGCTTGACAAATCCCAAGTGCTAAAATGTCTCAAATTGCTCGTTATATTACAACTTTTGCCTTTTTTTGAAGTTTCATATTCACTTTTTACAGAGCAGCTAGGAGGCACGCTCACCTCCGCAGCTTTGGGAGAGCACACAGCTTTGCAAGGTGAATTACGGGGCACGCCTGCAGTTAAAAATCAAAATCTTATGCAACCCAGTTCTATCTTAGTGACAGCCGAACTACTGTTGTGCCTTGTGGAGGAAGATTACAGCAGCCAGGAAGAGAGCAAATAGAGGGAGCAAGAGAGACACTAGAGAGTGCATCTGTCATAAAGGTTTAGCGGGTGAGATGAGATGGAGGGTGTGTGTGCAGCAGAGAAGGCTGCAGGTTAAGTCTTTGCACATGTCGACAACTTTAAAAACTGGACCCGCAGCCGTGCGTGTGCGCTGATGTTCGTACATGCATGTGTATTCTTGCACACGTGTGTGTGTTTCTGTCAGCATAATCGAGTCTTTTCGCCCAGACAATGAAGCCCGACTGGAGGCCTAAGTCTAATAGCAGCACTTAACTTCAATCCACCACAGGAAGTTGGCTCATCTGCACGCGTACACACACACACACACACACACACACTCACACACAGAGAGAGAGAGAGAGAGAGTCCGTTGCTGACAGCCAGTGGATATTTGTTGGCGACACCGTGGCTGCAAGGCTCTTTACAGCTTAACGGCCAATTGTTGCTCACCCAGATACACACACGCACACAAACACTGAGAGCTTAGAGCGTCAGTTGTTATCCTGAAAGGCAATCCTGATCCCTCCGCTACACAGTAGGACAGACACACATAAAAAGAGGAATTAGTGCGGTCTGACAGCTCACTATACCACGTCGCATTTGGTGCGCGTACGTGTGCGACGGTGGCAATTATGTGTGTGTTTTGGGAGGGTGGGTGCACATGTGGATGCATGTGTGCAATCACGAACAGGCTTTGAATGATATGCTATAAGTGTTTACTTCTGTGGAGAGAAGAGCAGACTTTTTGCGACATAACAGAAAAAAGAAACTAAGTGGGAGACCAAATAGTGAGCAGATAGTTACTGCAGATACGTTTTTAAGAAAAACTGCTGGGAAATTTCATGTTCAGTGTTTTAAAATACTGAGATGTAATCTGTAAAAATGTTCAATGTGTCAAATTACATAAGCAACAAGAGCAGCAGCTGCTGTCTTTATTTAAATATCCTATTAAGCCATGAAGTTATTAAAATCTTGCTGCTCTTTTGTATTGATGTGAAATGTCATGTTTAAGTACGCACATGTGCAGTCCAGAGCAGAAACGACATTCTATACTTAAATTGTAGGGATAGATTTAGAGAACAAGGTGTTTCTTAGCTTCACCACAGCCTCCTCCCTGTTTCTAAACCGGGCTTTTAAGGATTAAACAAAGTGGTGTCATTCACTGCAGAGATATCTGGTACCATGTCAACAATCTCTGTATCCTTTTTAAACCGTCTCAAAACAACTATCACACATGCGATGTGCATTACTGGTATTATACAGGACAATAACCGGTCTTCATGCCATTCCAGATCCTTTATAAGCACTTAGCTGAAGCTTATTCAACCTCTGCCTTCAGTTTCAGTCACAAATGCCTCAAATATAAAAGTGTAATGATCGCTATAAAAAAGTTAGTCAATCAATTCGACCTTTAAACTTTATTTTGCCCAACAAAAGACTAACTGAGAACCTTAAATCTGCAATAGTTGATTTTTTGCCCACTTTGGGGGCTCCAGCAGACATGGAGTAAAATTAGCATTCATTAGCATTAGCATAGTTTCTGGCCACCTGATGAATTGAAGTCTAATATAACTTTTAGTTCTGTTTTGGTCTCCATTGACTCCTGAGGGAAATACCTGGCTCCTTAGCTGCTAAATGCTCCACTAGCTAGCTGCTAACTTTGTTTTCTGTGGGTTTGTCACCATGAGAGACACCTTTCACATTACACATAGTCATTTTATCAATTGTTAATGTAAAAATATCAGTTAGCACATCTTTAAAACCTCCGGTTTAATGCACTAGTTCAAAACCTGGGGGTCAGGACCTGCCAAAGGGTTGTAGGATGAATCTGAGAGCGGTTGTGAGATGTGTCATAAGCCAAAAAGGTTGAGAAGTAGTGGTTAAATGATATTTTGATGGCTTTGGCAAGATATTACATGCATGCTACAATATTCTGTTGATTGAATGTGGAAAAAGGCACTCTAACATGCAATAGGCAAATATATTTCCATATTTGAGTATTTGTTTCTTATTCTGGACAAATTTGCAAGCCAACTTCCCCCTTTTCCAGGTGCCCCATTCACCTCAGTGACATCATGTAACCCTCTACCTGAATAGCGTCATTGAGACCTGGATCGAATTATTCAAATTGCAGCACAAGAAAGGAGAGTGAGGACATTTGCAAGTCAAATCTCCACAGACGTAACTGGTGCTGTGGAGAGAAAAAAAAAAAAAGATGTAGCAGACTACAATACAACACAAGCACACACTTTTAAAATCCACTCAGCTGTGAAGAAGAGGAAGATGTTAAACCTGTTGAGCTAATGTCCTTCCTCCTAACTGCAAACTCGCCATCGTGTGTGTGTGTGCGTGCTGAGAAACAGACAGACCAGGCTGGTGAGGAGTTTAGAGGAATTACAGGGTGATAATATTACTATATGTCTCCATTGTCCATCCTGCCGTTGTAAGCTGGAGATTGGACAAAGGGGGGTGAGGGAGTGAAGTCATGTGGAACAAAGCTGTGGAAGAAAAAGATATGATCAACCTGTGTGCCATTCAGCTCCATTAAAAACAGATTTCCCCCTTCCTATGGCTCAAACTCAATGATGCGTTGGGTATGTATCTCAGAGGTTCAAAGACTGTAACTAAGACGGGCTGCACTCAGCTGAAATGTGCCGTTAAGTGTGAAATAGTGAAATACACTTGAGACCTCCAGGCGTGTTTGTATTTAACTGTATTGTGCCTTTAGTAAATTTTAAGAGATGCACTGGCATACTACTTGGAGCTTAATTTCTTTTTTTAATGGTTTTGTTTTGACAGCAAAGTCTGTGGGAAAGCTGGTTGCCTCTTACAGCTTAAGTAAACAATGATATGGTGCTTATATATTTATTTCGGCCTGGGTGTTACCTGCTACTCACACAGACGTATTGGGAGTAGAGATTATTAGCAATGAGCATATGTACCGAAACAAAAATGCTGGCTTGGCTGATGATGAAAACTGCGACACATGCAGCAGAAACAGACTTGGCCAAGTATGTGACTTAGAAACAAAAAATGGCTGCAGAATAAGTGTGAAAATCTGTAAAGACAAACTGTGCACAGAACTCCAAATCATGTACACAACATGCCGAAATGACTGCAGGCGACAGAGTTTCCATCCTTGCCACTGCAACCAGTAATAACCGAAGGTCAGCGCTGTCACATTGGTCTTTTAGCAGGTCATTGTGGTAAAAAACTGGCAGACCAAACGTTTCTGCATGTTTCCGACCCACAGCTCTGCATTACATCCGGAAACTGGCAACCTTCTGGTAAAATCATACATTTTCTAGTGTTAGGTTAGTGTTACAATCAGAGTGTAGGATAACTCAAACCACTTACTGCTTACTAAAATGTGCTGTGGCTTTATAGTGTTGCTTTTGACAACTCCAAATGATTCTCTGTTATTTAGTGTGTTAACCACAATGCGTGCACGTACATGTAGCAAAGGAAATGCAGAGATGCTTTACATCTCAACACAGATTCACTCCGTCCTATTTTAGACAGACTGGTGAACACTTATGGTTGTTGTTCATCAATATGTGCACTGATGTCATTTTTTAAAATTGCATTAAAGCTGATTGTGGGTTTTTTATTTAGTGTGCTTCTTAGTTGAAATCTGAGGCAGACTTTTTCCGCTCCCTGCGCTCTCTCTGCTGGAGGAAATTGATCTCTTGAGTCTGTCAGGCAGCTATGAGAGCGCTGCGAGCCGCGGGGTCTTGTTACCATTCACAGGTGAGGCAGGCTGACAAGCTGATGATGACAGCCGAGCCAAGCCAAGGTGTGTGTGTGTGTGTGTGTATGTGTGTGTCCATTATGTGCAAATGAGAGCGTGTGTGTGTGTGTGTGTTTCCCCGGCCTGAAGACAGAAATTTGTCAATGGCTGCAGAGATTGTCGGCATACCTGGGATTCCTCTAGATTCCGAACAATCAGCGACAAGACAGGAGGGAGAGAGAGAGGCTTTCTGCCAAAGCTATCGCCCCTGCAACGGGCACAGGTGCAATATTTCACAAGATAAAGGCTCCTCTGTTTAGAGGAACACGCTGCCTTACAGCCGTGATATATGGAGAATGTTTAGAGGCAGCGGGGACGTGCAGCTTTGGGATGCCGATGTGCAAAGAGAACTAAATGATCATGGATAACACTGAGGGCTACAAAGCTGCAAGGAAAAGACTCTACTGATGATCATCGCAGGGTGTCATGAATTTATACTTTCACTACGGACTGACAATGTCGGTACTTTGGTAATTTGATTGGTGCAATATGTGTGGGCATACAGGCTGAGAGACCGACAGTGTTACCCATTGCTAGGTCCCATCTGAGCACTCACTACATTACTTACTAACGTAAGGGGGCTGAAGTTACAGAACTACCGGTTGCTGTGAGTTTTGACGGTCTGGTCACTAGCCGTCACCACTGGACCATAGAAAGAAAGACGGCTAATGCTAGCCAGACCCGGTCCTTTCAATAATGCAGGACAAACACAACTCCGATGCCTCAGCAGGAGTTGAAATGACATGAACAAGAAGTAACGTCTAGTTGGAATTAGTGCTAATATTAGCAAGCTAGGCTAACTAGCTTCCACGTGGAGAATGGTAGTTTGCTAGCTTCCGTTTTTAGAGTGGAACACAAACTTCCCCCAGCATTGCCAAATGTTGAATGTCACTCAACCTGTGCCATGGGAGACGTCCACCCAGTGGCTTGAAGTCTGGATGCTATTTCCGCTAATACGTCTGGTAAAAGGTTTCACCCTCTTTTGAAAAATGGAAAAATATGCGCAACAGCTGCAGTGAGGAGAAATCAAATTTCGGTTTGACTTTAATGTGCGATAGCCACTCGAAATGTGAACAAAATGTTCCTTAAATGGCGCTCTTGTAATGCTGCAGTAAGTGCATTTTGTTTTGATAAAGTCCCGCACGTGTAAGGACAATTGTGATGCACCAATTGCAAACCATAAGTGTGTGTTTATAGAACCTACCGTACGTTCCAGCTCTGATTCGCTGTGGGCCACTAGACAGAGATTGCCTCATTGCAGGGACCCCAAAGTTAGAGAAAACAAGCCGCACACTTAACATGTCATTTCACTGCGAGGCGTCTTAAGAAGTAGCGCTGCAGCTGGCCCGGAGCCAAAAGCAACAGAATTCCTTCAGCTTGGAATGCCTGCTTGATTAATATAGAAAACAGAGTCTTGCTTGAGCTCATTTGGTGTAGAAGTGTGGCACTTTCCTGCTAGTTAAGTTGCCTATCAAAATAACGAGGCATGTCTGCTATGACCGGGGGTAGGACTTGACCATTTAAGGCCAGAGCACTCAAACTAATGACTTACTATAATCAGCTTTTAGATACGATTTTCAATACTGGGTGAGAAAAGAGCTGATATGGTTTATCAGAAGTAGCTTCGGTTAAATCCAGGAGTTTTCAAGATTTATGGCGCAGACCGTGGAAACGAGCCAATAAGAGCAATGCTCTTCCTGTGATGTCTCGGCCGCTCACACTAAATCGACTTTGTGTCATATAATAGTCAAAGCAAAAGTCAAAATCAATGCTAAAGTCTCCAAGGTCTCATGAACACTCCGCCATTAACATTGATTTTCCTCGGCGCACGCAGACACCATCACTGGATGAATAACACAGATGGGAGTGCTTGTCCTTTTAGGAATTTTGTGTGTGCAGGTGAGTGTGTGTGCATGCAAGTTTGTGTGTGTGTTTGCCCAAAGAGGAAGTTCCTGTGGTGAGACGGCCCTAAGCTGAATACACACACACACACACACACACACCACTGGAAAAGCTCTGGAAAACAACTTCCTGTGGTCACCTCCGCTCAATGACCCTGAAGAAAGAGACCCTTACAAACCAAAACTCACTGTCTCTCTCTCTCTCTCACACACACACACACACACACACACACACACACACACACACACACACTGTACTACCCAGGCTGTCGGCATGGTAGTAGCCAGGCCTTGGCCGCGACACACAGGGAAAGGAGGATGAATGGGGCCCTCAGAGAAACTTTCGGTGTGACCGGCAAGCGAGGGAGGGAACGCTGCAAAAAAAGATTCAACCCAGCAGCAATCCTTTAAATCACGTTGACATCTTCAAACAAGCATTTATTTTTCACTTACTTCTTCCTAAAACTACAAAAAATATCTCTTGAGTTTGGTGAGATACATAAATGTCCCTTTTTGGCACAGGGGCGCAGCCAATGAAATCATCATGCCTACTTGAGTTTTGCTTATTTAACACTGCTGGGTGGACTATTAGGTGTCCACGCCTGTGGGCAGGTTCAGTGGCTGCATTCAAGACGGACAGCCAAAGTGGTTGTGTAATGAATTCTGTATTTTATAAGAGGAGTCGGGACTTTTTTTGTTTGCTTTAATCAGCTAGTTAGAATGAACTGACTTGGCCAGCTTGTACATTAATTATATTCTCCATCAGTTGTTCCTTACTTTTTTTTTTGGTCTGATGATATTTAATTACTTGAAATGTTTAGTTTGGTTTGGTCAGGTTTGCATTCATACTACTACAACTTTAGCTAACCAATATAAATGTTTATACAGTACTTTTTAGCCAGCTATATACATATATACTGAATATATGGTTGACAGACTGTGGAGCTGTAGTGAGTCACTCTACAGTCATAATATTGCGTGATGAGCTGACAGTGAAGCTACAGTCTGTGTCAGCTGACAGGAAGCTGACAAGGTGTCATGTTCAAAATGGACACAAGAGAAAGGTGTGGATTAACTGTTGGCTTGATTGAAAAGGACAGTTTGGGTTGGCAGTTCTCCATTAGGTTTTGGGAGAGGTAACGAAGCCAGACCCCAAATTTAACTTTGCTAATACGGGTCAGGCAAATCTCAACAGGCATTTGTGTCATTTCAAGTAGGTGCGACAATAGATGATTGACAGCGCTATTCTAAACTGACATATCGTTCCTGTAATTGGAGGAGCTCCACTTGCTATGCTATCATTGGTCATTGGTGGCTGAAACATTGTCAAATTTCACATTAATTATCAACCAAATTCAGTCTCAAAATAAATTTGACCTGTGGTTTGCAGAGTGCTGCTTCATTTGAATCTGCAGTGTCATATTTACAGTAAATAATTGATCGTAAAGTCTACAGTTCAGGCTTATTAGTTCCCCAGACCCAAGTCTCTGCAGAAAGATCCAGTCATTTTGTGCAAGAATTACACAATGACTAGAAAGGCAGCAATGCAAACTACATGTTGCATAACTGCCGTTGCCTACCATGCTCCTATTGGACATTCACGTGGAATAACAACAGTGAATAGCTTCCTCTTGTCCTTGCTCTGCACACAATAAAATCATACTAAAGGCCGGGGTATGCTTGAAACAACATTGCCATTTGGATAACGAATCAACACACTACATGAATGAACAGACAAAATTTCATCAACATGTGATCATTTTGAAAAATTGCAAAACTGAGAGACCTGAAGATCTGTCTTCACACATAAAGCTGAGGTGTTTTCTCAACCCACTTCCTCTGAGACCCCCGGGGCCGGTCCCACAGCCGGTTTGGGCACAGCAACTTTTTTTCTTCCCCCGTTTTTTCTTTCTTTCTAAAATTCAAGCACTGCCGCTGACATAAAAGCAATGATGCACTATTTGTTTTGCAGTCCCTCCAGGAAGCAGCACTGTCATTTTCCGGCCAGAGAGACGAGCGAGGACAGCCTTTCTGCTGGTCTTAAAAACAAACGACAACCACAAAAAGCCTCAAAGTGCTGTTCTACAAACCTTTCTGACGTATGGCAGACTTACCTAATTACAGGAAGGGTCAGAGTTAAGGGAACAAGATCATTTTCCACTGCAAACTAATCTGCAGTATAAATTTAACTTTACAGGTGAGTTTTAGTCGCCTAACCTAAACCAAGCAGTAGTTGCTATGACTACAGGGTTTTCCTAACTTTATCCAAATAGTTTTATCTGCTAAACTTGATGTCATCACAGTTACCTTGAGTTAGGCTTGAGAAACCTGTTACAAACTGGGGGCATGGAGTTTGAAAGATGAGAGCATTTAACAGGTCTAATGAAGGATGCTATTGAGTTGCATTGTGGGATTTGTAGGATCCAGCGTTTTGAAGCTTGACACCTATTAGGGGCAACAATTTTGACAATTCTCTTTTCTATCTGTCTCTTGCAAGTCCCCCAACTTAATAAAGTGCAGTACTAAATCGCTAGAGAGTACACCTTTAATCATATCTTAGGTCCTACTAGCAGATATTGTATTGTGACAATGAAGATTTTGTATAAATGGCAAATATGAACATTTTGTCTGACATATTAATTTAAAAAACAACAATATCTAGATGTGATTATGTTCCCCCAAAACATTTGTTGATGCATAATAGTTCTGCATGTGTGGGGGAGCACATGAAACAATACAGAGCAAAAAAAAAAGAAAAGAAGCCAAAACAAAAACTTTATTTTACAGTATAATGACATCTATAAACTTGATTCTCTCTGCAAACAAAAAAAAAGTCAAAAGCAGAAAGAAAGAAAAGTAGCAATGCACGAGCAAAAGGCATTGAAGATGTGTAATTAAGCACAATGGCGAATGCATTTGCTAGCATAGCAGGCTATATAAAAAGCTACATCCAATATTATTCAATATATCATCTGTGTGTAATGGCCTTTAGCCAAAGAGTCATTTCATGGCCTATTCTTTATAGCCGGAGAAATACTGTCTGTAATCTTATTTTTGTTGGCCTCCCCATAATCCCCTCTGTGCTGAAAAGGAAGTTACTTATCAAGGACCTGGTCAAGCTAAGCTTCATGTTACTGCCTCTTTAACCAACCCAATATCCTGTGTGTGTGTGTGTGTGTGTGTGTGTGTGTGGACGCGTGTGTTTTCCATGTGTTTCTTGGAAGGAGGCGGACTACAGCTCCTTCATGTTTAGACTCAAACAGACACACACGCTGTCGTAGACACACTCCGGCACATATTCACACAACCTCGCACACGCACACACACACACACACACACACTCCCAGCACAAACAGACACACAGAGACTGCTGCTCTTTGAGGCCGCGGAGCGAGAGCAGCAAAAATGATCGCCGTAAAGTTTGCTGTTGCTATCAACAAAGCAGCCTCTGTTCTTCATTTTGTG
>VMKM01003345.1:0-39183 GCA_008360985.2 Macquaria ambigua | reverse complement strand
TAAGAAGCCATATTTGATAGCTCTAAAGAAGTTACTACTTTTTAATGGAGGGCAAATTGGCAAAAACACAAAACAAACAAACCTTAGTGATGCTTTTAAGTGGTAGCTTTTTGCTCAGTGGTAACACTGATGTCTGGTGTGAGCTGTGAGGAACTTTGTTCTGATTGACAGGATGCTGGTGGGTTGAGGCAGCACGTCTTGCACTGCTTCCATTTCCGCCTGTTTGACAGTAGGAATAATCACATTTCCTAAATCCACAAATCCGCGCTGTTGATCAATAGCAAGCCTTCTTGACAGTGCTGACTTTTTGAGGCTATGGAGGGTCTAAAATGGAGGAAGCTATCATAGCTTATTAGTTGTGTTGCACCATTCACTTTTATTTAACCCTCCTCTGTCAGAGTATTAACTGCTCCTCATATGAGCAATAATTTGCAGACAGTTATGATATGGAAGTCAATAGGACATATAATACACATAATAAACTGTGTGAACTTATTGTTCCGTTAGCAACAGAGCTAAGCTAACAAGCTATGAATTTACTAACGATCAAGAGCGAGTATGCGTCACTACGTCACCAAGACTCTACAACCAAATATTTCGCAAAGATGTGCGGCTTAATTTCGCTGTACCACTTTCTGGTGTGACCAGGCCTTTTAAGGTGTTACAATGGAGCTAGCGACAATCAGTCTTTTGGCTGTGCAGGAAGTAGCTCAAGGACGTTCATAATAACTTCTGTGCCCATCCAGGATGAAGCTATAAAGTAAAATAAGCTTGACCTAGAAAATATTGATCTTAAAAACTAAACTGAAAACATCCTGAAAATTCATTTAACAAGACCTTTAGTTTCTTAGGTCTTGAAAATGTGTGTAACATTCCTTTGTGGGTTGACAGACCAGGTGCGGCTTGCTTGTTCCAAGAATTTTCCTGTGTCATTTCTTCATACAACTGCAGTGATCTTGCTTAGTATAAACACTGGTTCTTGAAAGCTGGTATGGAAAATGAAATGAGAAAAAGTGGGTAGGAGTTAGTGTTTGTTTCAGTAAGAATAACATTTAAACACTGAGTATGACACTGAAGAAGTATATTTTCAGAGGTGTACTGGTGAGCAGACAGGTCTCTGCAGTTTGTCCTGTTTTGGAGAGTAAAAGAAGTACCTCTGAGTTTTCTACTTTGCCTTTTGTTGCACCACTGGAGCTCAGGGTTCATCTCTCTTTCACACACATAGCTAGAAACAGGATTGTCCTCTTGTTTCTGTATATGTCTCTTAATTAGAGAACATTTCTACACAGTGTTTGACATGAGGGTGTCGCCTTCACTACTTTGTCTTCTTAAATTTCAATGCAGCAGACACAATCATTCCACCCAAAGAGAACAGTTTAGTTTTCTGATTTTAAATGCAGTGCATTTGTTCAGGACTTTTAGGTTTCAGGTTTTCACGTTGAGACACGTTACTTTAGAAGAAAGTTGATTATTATAAAGCCATTCCTGTGTTAAAAACAGCATATTCCATAGTGACAGGAGAGTGGGAGGTGAGATGTGATAAGATTTAAACTCAGGACATTGTGAGCACTTTTGCACCTTAGCCTGCTAATTCACAAGCAGCACAGAAGCTTCCTGACTTCCTGTCACCTGCCCCTCCTTCTTCTTTTTTTTTTGTTGACAGACCCTTATTTTATGAATGTACCATTTGAAACCTCACTCCACGAATGTATTTGTTTCTTGGATGAGTACACCAGAGATCTGCTTTAGCTTAGCGAAGGAACCTCTAGAAAATGAGATTGCTTTATTATTATTATCTCCTCGTTTTTATTTTGTTGAATAAGTACAATGCCAAATAGGATGATCTCCCCAAAACTTTGTGTTCCTTCAATGCCAGAGCCAAGGCTAAGGGTGTTGCATGTTTAACTTGTCATGACTCTGAACTCTGCATTTTAACATTTCAGCTGCAGGCAGGCCGACGAGGCTCTGATTGATTTGGACAGTGTTTTAGAGCTTGAAATAGTAAATCGTTTCTTTTT
The DNA here is from genome assembly GCA_008360985.2 of Macquaria ambigua. Classification (NCBI taxonomy): domain Eukaryota; kingdom Metazoa; phylum Chordata; class Actinopteri; order Centrarchiformes; family Percichthyidae; genus Macquaria; species Macquaria ambigua. Next base: position 37,165 of record VMKM01003345.1, on the reverse strand, counting down.
GGGGGTTTTTTCTACATTCCAGATGACGACTTACACTCCCATTGCACATGAACACCACGCTGCTTTTATGTGAAGATAATTGAGACTGTGACAGACAGGTGAACCCCCTTTTTGCAAAGGTCATTCAAATGACATCCATCTGTACAGGGTCAGGCTGGGTATTGATCCTCAATACTTTTACCAGACATTACCAGAAATGTAACATAGAGTAAAACATCTGTTCTGATTTGTGATCTTGTTTACTTATTTGTTCACATCATTCTGAAGTTTACCTCCTTTTAGACTGTTATTTTATTTAGGCACGCATGCTTGTGTTCAGGCAACATTCAACACTTGAAAAATGTGGCTTCTTTTGTCAAATGTTATGTAGAAAAACCACATTTATATTTCTCGGAGTAAGGTAGGAAGGAAACATTTCAAACGATACCCAGCCTGAGTCAACAGTGGTGGGATATGCTGGACCAAACAGAAGTTCTTTCAGAATGTCTTAGGAATGTTTCAACAAGCTGATTTCCCAACATTTCACATTGTACGAGTTGGTTTTGACCAAGGTCTCGTTGTTTCACGACAAAGCTACTCAGTGGGCCTCATGAAATATCGTTTTCGTATTCTTATCCTAAACCTCTGACTTTTTCTGTGAGATTTTCTCATACGAGCGTTCCAAGTCAGATTCACCAAACTAAACTACGTCAACAATTCTACAAACTATCTACAAACTAAAAACGTCTTTCTAAAGCAAAGCGGTCCATGACTTATATGGGAGGCTGTCAAGGGGACGTGACAGTCATGGACATTAAAATTATACAGCACATGGTGTTACACTGTTGGTGCATTGGAGGATGTCCATCTGGACAGCGACCTGCATAAACACCCTGAGGCACCTGTCGGGGTGGGAGACTTTTCCTAAAACCTACTAAACTGTAGAAGTTGCTGTGCTGAAATATGCCAAGAAAATGATACAATCTAAAAAAACCCTCTCAGTAAATTGACAGCCATGATGATGATGATGTGGTGAACGGGATATTAATTTTGCATTATTTTATTTTTGTTGATTTTGGTATCATATTTAAACTCCAAATTCATTCAGGTTAAGGCATTATGACGGGTCAAATTCTAAATACAAGAAATTTGGTGAATGTGAGTTCTCTTAAATCGTTTGTACGTGACACTTGCATGAGGCCCAATGTCTCCCCTACAGTTAATGGATGCACCAGAGACCAGAAAGCCTTAGACCCAGGTATGGAAGATGTGTAGTTCTGTAGTGAAGCAGTTCTCAAGATTTTGATCAGAACTGAGTGTATGATTGGATGCAAAGTACTAACGTTCAAAACTGACAGTCACGTTCTGAAGAATATGAGCATCTTGTTCGACTCTGCAGAGGAAGCAACACAACTGGCAGCTCAGAGGTTTTCTGCCCTCGGGTCTGTACACATCAATAGGAAAACAGGGTTGTTGCTGAAGCTTGAGCTGAGCTCACATGAACTGTGCCCCACCCCCCCTGCTCAGTTTCCCACAGCAACACCGTCTGCTCTTCAGGTCCAGGACATCCCAGTTGCTGGTGTTGTTGCAAACCTCTCGAAGGCTTTTTCTCAAGTGAAAGGTCATCCAAAGTCATCTTTGAAATCATTTAGTGTTTGGTGATCCCGCCATGTGAGGGTACTGTGTGTCCTTTAATCTGTTTGGAACACCTGGACATGATTTATTTTAGACAGAAAGCCATGCTGTTAATACAATTTTATTGTCTTTTTACACCACAAACTTGTTGCTTTTTTAAAGGTAATTTGGTCTAATAGACTCAGATGAGATACCTGATGATCTGAGACCCTTCATGCTCACTGGCCCAAAGCTTTCTCAATGTGGAACGTAGAGTAGGTCATGAGAAACAAACACAACTCAACCTGGATCAAAATTCTCCAACATCCATATAGTTTAAGCTAAATTTTTGGAATTTGGAATAAAATGGAGCCAAAAAACAAAATGTGACAGACATTTTCTGGTTAGTCTCCATGTACCAGAACCAGTGCATATTTATGATTGAAAACACAGAGAGCATTTTGATCCACGTTCTGACCCCACTACGGTGTACCCAGAGCTGTTGATTATACAATACATTATATATTGATGAATATATTGATTAGAAGCATTGTATAATCGGTGACTGTGCTGTGGGTGTTGTCTTGTATGTACAGTAGCAGTGTGATGCTACAGAGGTGCCTAGTTCACCAACCCCTGTTACAGTTTTTCAGTAAAAACAGCTAAAGCTCAAAAGGTGTTTGTGACTGGGAGTCTTGTTTCTGTTCTCAAACTTACACTGATGTTTATGTGTCTGTTTACTACATACAGGAATTATTCCATTCAGGTGAAAACTTCTCTTAAAGTAATACATACAACGGATTAAATGGTATTCAAAAACATATTTTGGGATTTGAGCTTCCAATCTGCGTATTCAGCATCATTAAATGACCATTCTTGTGCAAAAGTGACAGGCCATCAGTGGTCGACCTAAATTTGACCGAAAAAGCCTCTCAAACTCTCACGTTTTTCTGTCAAAACTGTTTGACCCTGAGCAGTGCATTCCATTTATTTGGGAAATGACTTGCTAGCATTATTAGCAATCTTTCTTCAAGATATCAAAAATCACAGATAGCCTTAAGACTACTTACCAGTAAAAATATAACATTATTAACAGTGTTTTTATTGCAGAGTGATCAGTAAATACTGTAGAAAGCCTTGGTGTGTTTCATGACAGCGTCACAAGAAAAGTTCCATTCACCTCTGTTGTATTTGGGTGGAGTCAGAAATCTCAGAGAAATGCACCTAAAAAACCTGGACAAATAAGACCCAAACTATCTGCATGCCGCTACAGGTAAAGTGAGAAAATGTGTTGTTTTCTAATGTGGGTGAACTGGCCTTTTAACTTTCCAACAAACAGAGACCGAAATACGGAACCCCTGAGAGGCAAGTGAGAAAAAACTATTCTGGTGATCCATTTTCTAAGTCTGATCTAAATAGTGTTCTCTCCTGTGTTTAGGGCATAAGAACCGTGAAAAATAAGTTTTTGCTGGGATAATCTTTCGAAGTTCTGTATTTTTTTTTTTCATCTGTGAAAACAGGTGCAGGTACGGAAGCTGAGAACAGTCGTGCTTGCAATTATTTTTTAATGCCGTTATCTCGAGATCACGAGATAATCAAGCCGTTATCACGAGAAAACAAAAGGTTGTTTCCTCTTATTGTCCTTATTGTTAATCAGTGATCAGGAGTGCCATGCCAGCATGCTTAGATGACGTCTTGACGGCAACTGATTTAAGCTGAAAATGTCAGATCAAGGAGTAGGCCTACCCATTACTGATCAACGCATCAGACTGTACTTCAATCAAGGTCTAACACAGGCAGAAATTGCATTGTGTCTTTCTGTCAGAGATAACATTCAGATCAGTCCTCTGTTATGAAACCTCCCCGACAGTCATGACAGTGATCTTGAAGGCTGAAATCAGGTGTGTAATTATCCCGTGATCTCGAGATAACGGCATTAAAAAATAATTGCAAGCACGGCCGTTCTCGGCTTCCGTACTGAAGTGCACCACTACCCCATATTCTAAATAGGACTAAAGCATCATGTTTTCTTCCAGGTGAGTTTTAATTTCTCCATGCTCTCTAAACACAAGGTACATACTGTATATTGTGTGTCAGCAAGTTATGTAACAAGTGCATGGAGAAATTAAAATTCTTAAATTCTTAAATCATAAACAGGAGAGAAAACAATTTATATCAGACTTAGAAAACGGATCACCAGAATTGTTTTTCTCACATACCCAAAGGCATTGCTCACCAAAGTTTAGTTTAATTTAGTGGCCCAGCCAAAGCCTGGACATGGGCTTCACTGAAAATATTTGAATAGTTGTAAGCAGTATTGGAAAGTAACTAAGTACAATTACTCAAGTACAGTTTCGAGGTTCTTGAGTATTTCCATCACATGCTACTTTATACCTACTGGCCGACATTTATCTGACATCTACAGATTTACATTTAAAAAAAATAACGTGATAAGCATGCAATATTTATTGTGTTGCATATAGATTAAATCTGTGTTTTTTGGCCTGTGGACCCTTACACAAAGGTCGTATCTAGTTGGGGCCCCTGGTCACATTTCAGATGAGATGTTAGCAGTTTCAATAAAGAGACATTTCTCTTTTAAACTTCTCAGATGGTTTCATTTAATTAACTGACATCCATTAATTTACAAAATGCAAAAATTAGAAAAAGGTCTAAGAAATGTTTGTTTTTTCTTTTGTCCTACCCCTCAGATTTATCTTGTGACCCTCAGGAGGGGCCTGATCCCTAGGTTGGGAACCACTGGACTACACCTAACTGTATATAAAACTCTTATAAAAAATATAAATCCTGCAACATTAACAATCTAATAATGTGATAAAAAGTAATATGCAAGTTACAAGGGCAACTTTTCTGCATATTGAGTACTTTAACTTTTGATAATTTCAGTACATTAATATCAGTACATAATACTTTTGTACTTTTACTTAATTAAGATTCTGAATGCAGAATGGAGTATTTTTACAATAATGTATTGGTACTTAAGTAAAGGATCTGCATACTTCTTCCTTCACTATATAATATATATATATATATATATATATATATATATATATATATATATATACAGTATATACACACACTAATACAGAATAAATGCTTGTCTGAAGTTGTATCAAATATTGGGTGTAATATGATGAAAATCACAAGAATTATAACAATCAAAAAACATAATGTGGACAGACTGGAGCTGTGTGAGTGCATTGTAAAACCACTTAACCCTTTTATTTGCACACACTGAGGTGGAGAAAACCACCCATTTTATAAAACTATAATGCAACCCAACAAGGCCCAGTACAGACCTGGATCAACAGCTCTCTGACACAGCGTCAACAAACATTTCACATAATCAGGATTTATTACAAGGATTGCATTACAATGTGCAGGTGTTTACCCCATTAATATTTCAAAATGTACATGCATTTGTAGGCTACACAGTGATGACATTCATTTGAAATACATTTTGGACAATGGAATCATATATAACTATTACATCACATATCTGTACATACATCCCAAATATATCTTGACCACTAAAGACAGGCTGTGAGGCAGGTTCATGAACATTATCCACGTGTAATATGATCATGTATCACTGCGGAGGCCGTGGCCTTGTGTGTGCAGTAGCTGCTGGTGACCAGCAGGGGGAGGTTTTGGAACATTTTCTGGATGTGGCTTCAGAATCAGAATCAGCTTGACTGGCCAAGCATGTGTTCACATACAAGGAGGTTTTTTGTTGCTCTCAGTGTTACACAGAATAGAAATACAGCTAAAAAACAAGGACAACAAAGGTTAACATAAACATTTAGCTATAATGTAGGCTACATACAAGTAAAATGTATATATATATTGAATATTACATTTGGTGAATATGTTGATTACATTTTATAAAGTAAATAGCCACTATAAATAAATAACCTATTATATAAATAATGAATGAAAACGGTGTAAAATAACAGCTGAAGTTCATAGTAATTCTGGGTCACAGGTCTGTGTACTGTTACAGTGCCAGGGAGCAAGGCTGACTGGCGTTATCAAGGACGTCTCTCTCTCTCTCCCTCTCTCTCGCACACCGTCCATTTCTTCCCACTCTCCAGCAGCAGCCCGCTGGCAGTGAAATGTAACCGGACTCTGGTTGCGACATGAACGGGCCTCAGCTCAATGAACTCCCGGACGACTCGGAGGAGCTCGGGCCGTATGTGAGCAGTCTGAGGCGGAGAGCCCTGCAGGCCAGCGAGCTGTCCGCTGTCCGGGCGTTCTCCGGCGGCTTTCTCATCAAGTTTCTGCGGGCCAGAGACTTCGACGTGGAGCTCTCTCTGAAGGTACACCACCTCCCTCCAGGACAAACAAATCGCTCCTCCAACATTATCAAAGTACACAAGTGTACAGAAGCGTATAGTCACTTTTAGAAATTCAACTCAACTCTGACTTCATGAAAGTTTTGCAGGTTGCTTTTAAACAGAAGATGTTTTCTTTTTACCTTCCTGAAGGATTCCTGTCTTCAGTGTCTGCATGATCATTCACCATCTCAGAGCAGCCTACAGTAGTTACTGGGCAAACAAGTGCATTCGTCGTTTTGTTACTTTAGATGTCTTTAGCACCATACTGCAAACGTGTTAAAGGATTTACGCTGTATTGAGTGTGACATGTTTAGTAGACTCATTAGAATTATTTAACAGCTATAGTTACTAGTTACAACTTAAGATTTTACATACAAAGCATATGATGAATCTACCCAACAGAATATAACATACTTAAAACTAGCTCCTCTTTGACCAGTTACTTAAACATTAATGCATCAGTAATAATAGTCAAATAATAATCCAGTAATACAATACAGACCATTTTGCTGCATTGAGTGCTTATACTTTAAAAAAAATCACTTTAGTCTTTATTGCCTTCATACATGTACACAAGTAAAACAAAAACCTAACAATGAAACATAGGGGAGAGTGGGGCATCTTGTCACACTTTTTGCTCTCACTTAAACTTCTCAGTCTCAGTACATCACAGTCGCTCATTTTCTATATTAAATTAAATAACAAAATCTTGTGCACAAGATTTTCACTTCTCACTTTAATATAAAGTTATGAATGGTTGAGTACAGAATGTGCATTTGTGACAAGTTACCCCATCAAGGGGTAAGTTGTTTCGAATACCAGGGCTTCATCAGTGTCAGCGTATTGAAAAAACAGGACCAATAACCCATAACAATGTAACTAACTGAGCAAATAAACAAATAGTCTACTGGGAAAGACAGATTGATAAGTCTGCCATTGTCGGTCTTTCGTTTATAATTTCAAACCATTTTAACAGGCTTCTCTTTGTCTGTCATTCCTTCCTTCTTTATTTTCTTCCCTCTTTTTGCTTATTCCTACAAAAAGATATTTTATCATTATACTTTTTCTAATTAAAGGCTTATTATGTTCCCTCCTGTGTATTTCGACCGTGTTGTCACATCATTTATAACAATTTAGTTACTACTACTACTAATACTGTGTGAAGCAGTGTATCAACACACACATAGCAGCCACCAACTTTAGCAAAGTCGGCTTCTGCAGGGCTGCAGCTGGATAATGTTGCTATAAATATATAAATAAAACTGAATTGAATTGAATTGAATATATATTGGGGCAAATCGTGACAATTTGCCCCAATATCACTGAGACAACTTGACCCAGAGTGACATGTGTGCTATGGCTAGCTTTACCACAAGCTAGCTTTAGCACAGGACTTTGGTTTAGGTATCAAAATACACCAGAACTCTATTCTGTTCTAAAATAATATAATTGAATATAATTAGTTATCAAAGTTTTATTACATAAATAGTGCAGTTTAGTTTTTTTACTTTTATGGTTAAAAAATATACAGTAGAAATTATGTTAAATATGTCCTCCTTTAATGAACCATGTCAACAGATCTGTTTCTTGGTATTTCTTATTTATTTTCAATTTATTTTTGTTTGTTAAGGAAAACATAAGTGTGTGACCCCCCCGCTTCCAATTGTACACTTGGTTGCTCCCATGCTAGCGCACACAACTCGCGGTTGTTTGATTTACACCGTTAGCATGTTGTTGTTGTTATCAATGTTCGCTAATGAAGCTCAGAATCAGATCACCTAAAGTCGTTCTGTGCTGTGAGGGTAATCTGACTGGTTTTTTAATTTGGTCAGTCAGTGGAGGTGAGCAAATGGAGGAAGTAACATAACCGAAAAAGCTTAGAAAGCAGGACCGGCAGCCGGACATACAAGTTTTTTTTTTTGTCAGGTAGTAAGTTATGAGCTAGACAACTTTCTCATGTTAGGATCCATGTGGAACGAGTCATTAGTTGGTGGAAGAACTTTAAGATTTTGCAAACAGTTATTCCAGTGTCACAGATTAACATACTAGATGATGTTGTGACTGTGTGTGGTGCCCTCACAAACCTCTGTAAGAGTGTTGTTCCCAGATGAGTGAATTCTGTGAATTATTTATTGTGTTATTTCACAAACAACATAGCATTGTTTCTGGATTTTCCCCTCTAAATTATTCAAATGAGGTAATGATATAGTGAATTACATTTTTAAAACATGTACTGTTATTACTTTTGTACTGTAATTACTATATTGCTGTAGTGATGTTATTAACGTTACAAAAAGAGATGTGTACTATTTGAAAAGAAATGTGAATGTGATGTGTACAAAAAATATATAGGTGCCATTAAAGTAAATCACATTAGGGAAGAGTACCATTTTAAGTTTTTGTTTTTTGTTAATTATTAAGCTCCAGTATCTTAAGCCTTTTGGCCACATTTTTTTCCCCAGAAGAAATCAGTCATAGAAATATTCCTTGATCATTTTAAGTAGCAAAATATCTCTAATGGATATGTATATACATACAGACAGCAGTCAATAACAAGAAACAACATTAAATGTAAGAAAAAGTTTACAAATGAATTCATTGTTTCCAATATTGTCAATGAAGGCATTCAGGCCTCAATTCACATTCCCTTCATAACCATGCTGCTGGCTTCCTTTTGATCTGTACATAGCTGTAGTGAAAGTGGTTGTTGCATTTGACACAGTTGATCATTTTGCCAAAATCTGGCCTTTCACAGTATTTGCAGACCGTCTGTGTCTCCAAGGCAGGGTCAGATCTTCTTGTCAGTAGTTCAGACAGCACACTCGAGATAAAGAAATCTTGTGCTTTTGGCAAAGCCTCCTGCAGAAACTCTTGACTTCTTAGGATACGTTGCACAATGAACTCCTCCTTCGTCCACAACACAAAGTCACAGTAGCTAACATCACACACAAACGTGAAGTTGTATTTGATAGTATGGGTGTGAATGCTTCAATATGAATGACTTGTCCAGACAAAACTGCTTGTCTTCTGTACTTCCCTGAAGGCCATCGCGGTACTTGTAGAGACACTTTATCTCTACCACTCCTTTGCCACAGCAGGTACATCTTGCTATCCCATCTGGCGATGATCCAAGGTGTGGCTCAGAAGGCCACACCACTAAGCCACAGGAGCTGACCCTGAAATGTTGATGGGTTCGGGCCATATATGCAGTGTAGGCTTGTCTTGCCGTTTCCTCCATGTTTTGTTATACTGCATTATATCAGTTAGGTATGTTTTGCTGATCTTGTCGGTTGTGGTTGGTGAAATTTGGTGCTTGTGATCCGACCAGCCCTATAGGTGTGCCGGTCCTTTCACTTTGACTGTTGTGTTACAAATTCCAATTTCTCACATTGATGAGGTTGTAGTTTAGTTTTTAGTCTGTGAAATGTTTCCTCCCTTTTCACCTGTATTTCCTGTGGTGAGAGTTCCCTGACTGTTGTATTAAAGAAAGCAGTCAAGGGCTCGGGTAAGTCTGGTATTTCCTCTGTATCAGTGTCAGATGATGCAGTTTCCGTGTCACTATTCTCCAGACTTGTCAGCACTGCAGCATCTGGGACCACAACCTGCAGTTTCCGAATGTCATCATCTGTCAACTCTGATGACAGATCAACAAAAAGACAGAAATATTGTGCTGCATAATATTCACATTTTAAAAATCTTGACTAAATTCTTACTAAAATCATTAAGCAGAGCTTAAAAAATGCAGGTGCACAATATAAAACCGACAATCTAATATCCAGAATCAGTAATCTGAAGGCAAATGCACAGACATGGTCAAACTAACAAAATATCGTATGATATTGACATTACTCAAACTGTGTCTATAGGCCTTTATGATTTTCATCTCTGCATTACCAAGGAACTCCTTCTTTCTCAGGCTGGATTATGGTGTTAAAAGAATAGTTATGACAAAGTTACAAAGACACGAGATTTCTGATATGGTGAGGAAAGTAATAAGTGAAAGGGGAGAAAATGACAGTAAAACAGAAGCAGAATTCATGTTTGCATAACAACATCGAGCTCTGAACTATGCTAGCTAGCAAGTCAACAACACAAAATACTACTTAACCTGCCATGCAGGTACAATTCGCTGTTAGGACGTAGTTTTCTGCTTTGTTAATTATAACCCAAGCCTCATACATAGTAGTCTTGTGTCTTTGTCTTTGACTGGGGAGTCTATGTCATGGTATTTGACGTTCTGTACATGACCACAGATAACATGGTCGTAAGCATGTAGTGACTTGTATGCTCGTAGTTTCTCGCTGGTGAAAACGCTACGTTTCTCCATCAAATACGTGTATATATCTGGCTACTGAATATTGGGCCACTTGCTAATGTCTTCAACCCACACAGTAATAGCACACGGATCTGGAAGTCGGTCACCATTTGTCAAAGTTAGTTTGTTTAGGTAGCTTTCGCGATCTTTGTTGGTTAATGCCCTTCCATAGATTGACAAGCTATTGCCGTCCGCCATACTTCCAAAATAGTCATGTAATAAAAACCTATGCTGAGTCTATACCACGTTTTAGTGTCATTTACATCTGTCTTCTGCTGTTTGTGTCGGAGTTTGACACAAACACACAAATGTGCACACACACACACACACACACACACACACACAGTGGTCTGACCAGAAGCTGGCCGGCACGCCTCTGGTGGTTGACTACTTGAGCAGTGTTGCCAGGTTGGTTCAAAAACATTATTATTAGTCAGAAAACAATATGATTATTGAAAAAAATAGAGAACTCTGTCTGCTAAATTTGATGCATGCTTATCAATGAATTACTCCCTTAACGCGTCAGCTCAGGCAAATCACAAACAAATTCACCCTTTACTGGTATCTAGCACATGAACTAGCCATGCAGACAGTTTCCATTTTATACGCCAAGACCAGAGATATTATCTACCAAAGACATAGTGTTTTTAACACTGTTGACAGTGTATTGAGATACAATTTTTTTTGGTCACAGTAGGAAAAGCACAGTGTAAATAATAAAAAGAATGATGGCTGAATTCCATTTAGCTGCTTCAGTTTCAGGGTCCTGGTATAGACCCTTTTCACGGCAGACATTTAGATTTTTTTGGGGCATTTTCGCCTTTATTAGACAGTTTGACAGTGGAGAGGCAGACAGAAAATGGGAGTGGGGGTATGACATGCAACAAACGTCACTGGCACATTGGCATGCGCTGTAACCACTTGGCTACGAAGGTGCTCCCCACGGCAGACATTTTGACTTGTCAAAGCAGGAAAAGCACAGGTGTAAGTAATAACTTAACGATAGCTCCATACCATTAAGTGTCCCAGTAAGCCATGTCATTGAGTGAGCATACACAATACCAGAGCCCTGGAACTGGCTCACCACATGTAAAACCACACAGCTCAGACAGTCCAGTCTTTTGCTCTAGTACTTTGTCCTGGTTGGCTGGTAGTGGATTGAGTTGCCTTTTATAAATCCTGTGTTTAAAAAAGGCCGTGTGTGGAAAACAAATTCCTCTCTAAAGAATCTAGTGAACCAGGGCTGTATATAGTACGACTATGTTCATGGGTGAACAGTGTCTGTTGTACACAATACTTAATCATACTTCAGAGTATTGTTGTATTATTACTACAATATTCTTTAACATTACTCTAACAACTCTAATAACAAACTCTAAATATAGGGCACTATAGTCTTTCATTTGAGCATGTTGAGTCTGTGAGTGTAGCTTACACAGCTCTTGAGAGAGTACTCGGGACATTTAGAGCTCAACATGAAGGCTGAGCTGCTTATTTTCATTTGAAAGCAGCTGGAGCTCAGCCAACTGGGTCCTAGCTCAGCAGTCTGCACTGTTGGCTTGAATCACTGATACATGTACACAACACTGACTCTGACTTTTACCACTCAAGTAGTTCTTTGAATTTGCTTTTATTTCAACCTAACAGCCCAGGCGTGAATTTATATTTCCTGTAGAGTAGATTGAAGGTTATAAAACCTTTTGATCTGTGTCAGCTGCTGGAAGCTTAAAGCTCATATCTTCTTTAATGCACAGGTGTTACAGTAGAATCATGAATTCCCTGATGTCCCTGAACGTTACATGTGTCCTGTGCAGCTCTTACTGAACTACCAGCGGTGGCGGAGGGAGAGTCCTGAGATCAGCACCTGTCTGTCTCCCTCCTCGGTGCTCGGCCTCCTCAACACATCGTACCATGCCGTCCTCCCACAGCGGGACCACACTGGCAGCAGGGTGCTCATCTACAGGATTGGTCAGTATACGTGTGTGTGTGTGTGTGTGTGTTTACTCAAAAGCAGTGATGCAATGCTCCATAGAATTTGTGTTTTCTCTTTACCCCTGTTTTTGTTTTGTTTTTTAAGCTTTATAACTCCACATGTAAACATCACAGAACCATGGATAATGGCTTGAACATAATACCACTGTACCATAAGACACAATCACTTCAAGTTATTATCCTTAAGATTTCAGTCCTGGTTGATTTGACAACACCCGTGGTTACCGTTATAACAGCAACTGCGGTTGAAAGGATAGGTTCACATTGTTCAAGTCTGTCTTAAAATAAACGTCAGGGGCCCACATGAACAAGAAAAAAAGGTTTTGCTTTGAGAGCGAACAGTTAATAGTGAGGCTGTGAATGACATGCATGCATTGTTTCCTGTGAATCCCTCGTGCTTAGGAACGCAATCTGAATTCAGAGTGGGAATGGCGGACTCTGCCACTGGCAATGAAAAGTACAATATAGAGAGATCATTACTGAGTGTAAATTGTTCAATGGCTATTAAAATACAGACAATATATAGTATCAAAAATTGGGTTTGATTTCATAAAACATTTAAGGATTATAACTTTAATGCCATCATTTCTATGTAAATTATGATCATTAAATTCACACTCAATGATGACTCAATGTCTAATGTCTAATAATTTATTGATAGTTTTCTGGAAAGAACTATGTAATTTGATAATAATTACTGGGAAAATAGAGACAAAGTTCTGAGACAGTCATTTTAGTTATTTTTGTTGAGTTTATAAGCAGCTGTTAATCTCTATCAATCTGCATATGAATGCAGAATCTGTAGGCAAGGGACAAGATTTTGGTATCGGAAGCGTTCTGGTTTCAGTTTGTAGTCCGTTTGTAGTCCGAGCTCAATCACGTTTGAGCGGGCTTTGGTTGCATGCAGGTAAACAGTCTGTGTGGAGAGCAAAAGAGGCGGAATGCATTGGCCAAAATGCAATCTCAGAACCCATCAGCTATCATCTGACAGCGATTTAGTTTTTTATAAATCTCAGAACCCTAGAGGTTAGCTTTTTATTAGCTTTTTTTAAATTATCTGCATTCAAATCATCGTCAGATGACAGCCAATGGGTTCCCAGATTCCTAATTGGACTGTAAACAATGATCGGCGCATGAAAGAGGAAAGCTGTGTCTCAATTTGCGTTCTTCAGCGCATAAGTGCTGGCACACTGGCAATTAGCATTAAAAAATGCAGTGCACTTTGAGTACCCGCATGGTGTACTTATAAGGTTCAACAGTTGAGTGTGGAACGCTGCACACTTCTCACCCTCCATGGTCGCCATCTTGGCTATGTAGCAGAAGGGAAGGGACCACTGACCTATGAAAATGGTTGCGGTTGCGATTGTTATGGTGAACACCGCAATAAAAGTAAAAGCATGTTCATTTTTAATATAATTGAATTGAAGTCAAGTGAGCAAACAAGCTGGCAGATATTTTGGGAGGGCAACCATTGCGGTCAAATGTTAGCAATAATGCTCCGCCCAGTTGCAATTCACCATTAAAAAGAAGAAGAAGAAGAAGGAGCGGTCAAATGTTGCGATCGTCATTTCAGGTAAGCGCACAATGGCCATGTTTGATTTGAGACAACACTACCCTGGTAAAAGTAAGTACATAGTGTACACAGTGTACTACATGGAAGTGTACTAAAGTCTTGGCCCACTGGCTACACTGGAAGCCCTGAAACATTGGCTGTTGCCCCCAGAGGCTAAATCTTCGTTAGATGATAGTTGATGGGTTCAGAGATTGAGAAGTTGTTGATTCTCAGTGGAATTTAGTTTATTAATAAACTTTATTCTTTATATATGTTGAAATGTATGCTTGCATGTAGACAAATTTCACAAATGTTCATGTTCAGCTGACCTGATGTGCACTAAGTCTCCAGGTTACAGTAACTTAGCATGTAATTGGAATTAATTGATTGCCCCTATACACACACACACACACACACACACATAAAAAAGCCACCAATTTTTAAGCGCTGGACATGTCCAAAGAACAGTGTATATGTAGAAAAGAGGCACCATTCCTTTCACATCTCCAACGAGAGTCTACTGGTATTTTTTTACTGGTATTATTTCCATTTATATAACTGTTGTGGTGTCTGATGCTCTGAATGTATTTACACAGAATATATATATATATATATATATATATATATACATACATATATATACGTATATTTTAGTGTTCGTATATTTTAGTGTATCGAGACAGTGTCACGATACCAAAATTATGACTTTGGTATGATACCAGCCTAAATTATCTTGATACTTTAGGCTGAAACGATACCACGGCAAAAATCTAAAACATCAGGAAAAGTAATGGAATAATAGATGACACAACATGAAACTTTGAAATTTTCTATATTAATTAAAAAAATTCAAAAATTCAAAATAAATAAAATATATTTTGTGTCAGCTGCTTAGCTATATAACTATTTAACATGTTTTAGGTTCCGCTGCTATTCATGATGTCGCTGCATAAACTGTGAATCTGTCAGAACAGCTCACCGGTGTTGGAAAAGCTCACAAGGTCAGTTAACAGTTAAATCCCGGTGAGTTAATGAAGGTATCCACGCTGTGCCAGCTGTGCGTAATATTACGCACAGTTTTGGAGAGTGCATGTCGTCTGAGCAGGAAACGTTGCGAGTGACGCAAAACACTTTGAAATCAAAGAAGAACCAGATATGTTGTGATGCAGCTGCTTAACTTTTGTATTGACTATTCAACCAGAAGATTTTCATGTCCGTCCAACATTGTCTATGCAGACAATGAACGGAACTCTTACTTTTGAAGCCCTGAACGCCAAAAAGAACTCCCACCTCACAACTCTGTTGGTGTGTGGTATCCTTGTTGTTGCATTGCTGCTGTCTTCTGGAGTTGTTTACCCCCCGTTATGTTAGGCTCCTGATTTGTTTATCAGACCTGTTCCCCACTCTAGTGAATTCTAATTTCTGACAGTCCTAGCCATGTAGCCTTGTCATCATGAACTTTCTCTCTGCTGCATATTTCCTGCATGTTCACAAAAACCAGTCAGGTCCTTTCCTATAATGTGAAGTGTGCTGGTCAGATTGCGATGGCTCCACTCCATTAAGTGTCATGTCATTGAGTGAGCACAATACCAGAGCCCTGGACTGGTTCTCCTAAATGGAATGGAGCCATCATTAATGTTAATCATTAATGTTGTTTGACAAGTCAAAATGTCTGCCGTGTAAAGGGTCTGTTTGCACCTAGCCAGTGCGGTCAGTGTGTCGCTACATAGGCCTACTGCTTTACTTGAACCAGCCTGTACAGTCAATTTTAACACAATTAAAAATGGCATACAACTCAACAGTATACACATTCAAATAATCTGATGTTTATCACACAGTTTTGTTTAGATTCAAGTATCCCACCAAAATGCATTTAGTGTATCCTTAAAGCTGCACTAATCATATTTTTATATTTAAAAAAAAGGAGGTCGCTCTTAGGCTACATCCACACTACTACGTTTTTGTTTTAAAACGCATAACTTTTGCTACGTTTACACCTAGCATCCACACTACGCCAGCGTTTTATAACCCCTAAAACGGAGACCTTTTAAAACGCTCTTGACCCTGTTTTAGTTTGAAAAGTCCGGGGTTGCGTTTTAGTGAGGACGTTCTAAAACGATGACGCAGACACCCACATTCGCTTTCTGATTGGGTCTAACCAGCCACGACGTGTCCTTCCCTGATTCGTCACGTCCATATCTCGTGACCCTGTCCCAGACGAAAACAAACGACATCAGCCTTGATTACCAGCTGTTAATTCAACATTAATAACGAATTACAACACTTTCTTTCAGTAACAGTTCCACCTGGTCGTCGGTCCAAGCAGAGAAATCTCTGCTCTTACTTTTCTCCATTAATGTTCTTCGTTCGTAGTATTTTCTGCAACTAAGCAACCAACCACAGAGTAGACAATCTGCTTCCTGTTTACACCAGCACGTGCATGCCCAGTGCACGTGAATGGTCACGTGATATCCGTTTCCAGGCGTGTAGTATGGATGGAGATTATTTCTGAATGATAAAACCCTCATGCGTGCGGAGATGGTAATGTGGATGTAGCCTTAGTGACAAACCCACGTACAATTATCACCCTACTGTCTCTTTTACCCTCTTTTAGCTGTAACGACTGGTGTAACCACAGGCAAAGGACTCAAAACCAGGACTCAGAGACAGGAGCTTGAAATCAAAAAGAGTGTTTACTTGCCTAAAAAGGTTACAAGGTACACAGAGAGTCAGTCGGAGACAAGGCAGATAAATCCGTCAGGGAGCAGGTTAAGGCAATGGTCAGAAAAACTATCAGAGATCAAAAACCAGGAACAGTAAACACAGAGAAGAATGCTGGAACACTTGATACGAGGAGCAAAGATGAACTGGCCCTGGGAGAGGGGAACACACAGACTAAATACACCAGAGAGGGAAAGATAATGAGGGACAGATGAAACTAATCAGGATGGGTCTCTCAAATGTGCTCCGCAAACTCGACTCTGATAACGCAACCTGTCCAGCACCAAATGGCAGACAGAAAAAGTTAGCGACTAGCTGGTGAACATGGTGAAACATTTAGCAGCTAAAGAGCCAGGTGTTTCTCTCAGGAGTTGGTGGAGACCAAACCACAGCTAAAAGGAGAGTGAATATTGGTCTTAAATTCATCAGGTGGACCCAAACACAACTCCAAATGAATGGTAATGTTGCTCTGTGTCTTCTGAATGTGTAAATCATTGATGTCAAGATCAATCAAGAATTAGATACTGGACTGCAAGAGGGTGCCCATTCATTCGAATGAAATTTGCTTGCCCAGCACATTAGCCAAAAAAATGTATTCTCTTCCTGGTTTGCTTCAGCGTTGTGTGGCTGACTGCACATGTCCATTAGTGTTTTGGTCCATTTACATTGGGATGATGTCAAGCACAAAATAGCTCTTCTAGGCTCTGGAAAAGATTTACAATTATAAAACCTTCATGGTTTAAAAAAATCATAATACGAAGAATACTAATTGATCTTGTGTGCTGATTGTAGTCCATGAAAGTACAGCAACATGTCTGTCTGTCTGTCTGTCTGCAGGGCAGTGGAACCCAAAAGACTGGTCGGCCTTTCAAGTGTTCACTGTCAGCCTGATGACATCAGAGATCATCTCCACGGAGACAGAGACGCAGAGGCGGGGTCTGAAGGCCATATTTGACCTGCAGGGGTGGAGTTTAGGCCATGCCCTGCAGATTAACCCTTCTCTCGCCAGAAAGATATCATCTGTACTTTCGGTAGGCCTAAGATCATGCTTCTGATCATGCTGTACTTACTGTAAATACAACTTCTGCTATGTGCTATAAAGCTGGACACTTTTCATATGCTATGGCGCTAGGCTTCATATGGGTCTTCATCCACAGTGACATTTTTATTGCTATGCAGATGATACCCAACACTTTATAACAGGTTTTTTGCAAAAAAAGAGAGAACTTTAGGTCTCAACTAACATTATGACAGCATGTTACATCACAGGCAGGAAACATGGATGTTATCACTGTAACTTTCCAGTCACATATAAGGAACATAACTAAAACAACACATCATTAAAGTCAGACTCTTGCTGTGCATGCATTTGTTGCACAGTGGCTTGACTATGTGTAGCTGTTAGATCTGCCTAAAAATTCTATTAAGCAGTTACAAGAAAGAAAGAAATGTTGGTAAGGATGAAGAATCGCAGCACTTCCTGTGCAACAGCTCTGCTCTGACTAGATTTTATACACAATGCCAGGAAAGGCACCAAGCTAGCCTAATAATCAGACCGATTTGCAATTTTGTTTCACTTCATTTGTCTGTCTGGGATCATGTTCATTTGAGCTGTTTCCTGTTTAGTAGCAGTTATTATTTTGCCCTAACCAATCATTACAGGTGAAGGATCTGTCCAGCATTATTAGTTGACGCAAACGCCGCGTCATGTTGTTTGAAGAAATATGTCAATTAAAGATTTGTTTTTCCTGAAAACTTTGTTTTTACACCTGTCCTTGTATGTGTGTGTTGGCATGTTCAGGACTCTTTCCCACTGAAAGTTAGAGGAATCCATCTGGTCAATGAGCCAATGTTCTTCCGGCCGGTCTTTGCTATGATCCGCCCCTTCCTGCCTGATAAGATCAAACAGAGGGTCAGCAGCCTGTGTATTGTTTTGTTACTGCAAATATACCGGCATTGTTCTTAGACTCTCTTTTACATAGAGTGGAAGTGCCTTTAAACATACTTTTAAAAATCAATTCCATCTCTCCCCACTGTAGATCCATATGCACGGTGCTGAATTCCACGACACTTTAAGTGACTTCTTCTCACCGCCCGTCCTGCCGCCAGAATATGGAGGGGAGGGGCCTGGCATAGAACAGGCTTGTCAGGACTGGACCAATCAGCTGCTTCAATCAGAGAAGCTCCTGCAGCAAATTGGCTCCCACCCAATGGGTGACATCGCCATTATTCCGGATGACTCCTTGATCTCAGAGGAGACTGAACAACACTCAGAGGGATGATGTCTGCAGTTTTGGCCTCTTGGATCTCACATACACACGGTTGTTTTTTAATTTGGATCAAAACAACAATCAAAAGAACTCTTGGCCTTGAGGACCAACTGCATCAAGAGAGCTGTCTGTGCTGCTTTAAAACATTTGAGCACTGGTTTATCTGATTGACTTTGTGTTTACATGATGTTTGCCTGTTAGCTAAATGTCTTCCTGGTTACATTGCTCATTGAAATCTGACCTAAGCTCTGCCTTTAGTCAGATTTCTGCATCTTCTAACTGAAGTACACATACTTATGCTTTCTTTAACAGTGACATGAAGATGTCAATCCCATGTCTGGGTGTAAGGTACTGAGTTTGAGTCAGGACGTAGTTAGCCTAGTTTAGGATTTAAAAGGAGGAAACAGCTAGCTTTGCTCTATAAGTAAGTAAGAAAAACAACAAAAACCTTGAAAACTTACTAACATGTTGTATCTCTTTGTTTAATCTACATACAAAAAGAAATGTAAAAACAACAATTTGTGAATTTAGCAGACGTTGTGAGACGAGCTGCACAGAAGTGCTGGGCGGATGGATAAACTGTGTCTGTCAAGAAATAGTTCCAGCATGTAAGTCCCCCTGGAACCACAAATTGTCATTTTTACATTTCTGTTAATGTACAGGTGAAACCGACAAGATACACTGTGTAAATAAGAACGCTTTAGAGGTGTTGGTGGACGTTTTTCTTTACTTTGAAAGAGACAGTCTATTTGTTTCCCTCCAGTTTTTACGCTAAGCTAGGCTAACCACATCCTGATTCCTGCTCTGTACTTAACGCACAGACATGGATGTGGTATCAATCTTGTTATCTTACTCTAAAAAAGAAAGCAAATAAGTGTATTTCCCACAATGTTGAACTACTTTTTTAAATGTAATTAATACATTTTTAATTCATGTATTTTGATTGTTTGTTCAGGTTAACTGAGCCAACTCTTCCCAAGCTACTAGGTGTTTTGGAGTAGAGACTGGATCTAAAGGCAGGACAGTTTACTGTGTCACCTCCACTTGGAAACAAACCTACCTTATCACGTCTTTTACAGGAATGTTGCTGGATGTTACTGTATAAATGTCAGATCAAGGCAAGTTTTTTCAGGGATCTCTTTTGTGTAGTTGTTCTATAGTTAAACATGAATAACTAACAGCAAATCCTCCAGTGGACTTCAGGGATGGATCGCCAGGAGGAGATTTGTGTAGCAGCTGCAAAACACCAACCTTCAACCAGAGGACGGGGCTCAGTCCTCTGCATAGCTGAAGACACTGAAACACTGGGGCCCTACCAGCTCTGAAGTTTGCCCTGCTTGAAACATACGACCACCTTACTGTGAAATCCTGTGATATCAGTCTAAGAGCCACTGTGTTTGATGCTTTGCAAAAACCACCTGGAACCCAAACAGTATTCATGTCACCACGGACAGCAAACGCTGTAGATGAGCAGGAACCCTGCCTTCCCTCCAACTCATCACTCCATCCAGACATTCATCTTATCAGCCAGCTAAACCAATCCACACAGTCTTGTGTTTGTTCAAGGTGGATCATTTGAACTTTGGTCTTCATTTTAACAGTTAAAAAGTTTACCTTTATTTTAACATTTTTATGTTTGGACCAATATTATGCACGTAAAAAATGTGAATTTGTTGTCCACACTGAGTTTATAATTATTCTTATTAATTGCTGCATAACCTAGAATAGGTTCATAATATCAGAAAATGTTTTTTATTTGTGAATTTGACCCTTTGCTCTTTTAAAGAAAGAGAATGAATGTGTTTCTTAGGTGCTTGGGTCATACTGAAGTTTATATCATAAAAATGATATAGACTTTAAAGTTACTTAAAGGAAAAGCAAACAAAGCTCAAGTTATGATGTTATCATGTAGTAACACATTTATAACTGTGTTACTAACTTGACCTATACAATATGATTGCAATAATTGTTTTAACTGGAATATTAATATTTGAAGCACCCATATTCTTGTATGTATACTAATGAGGAGACAGGCAAGATTTGTGCAAATTAATGAATGTGGCATGTAGGAACATGTCTGTTCGCAGGCTCTTGTTCATTTTGTGTGTGTTTCAAGTTACTGGTAAGCACCTGGTGCATACTGTCTGAGGCTCAAACTCTACAGAAACAACAGCTGAGTCACATTTCAGCTTAACGGCACTGAAAGCAACAGCATAACAATGTGTCATTCAGTAACAAATTGGTCTTTTCCCTGCTTATGTAGAGAATTATCATAGATACATATGTAAATATGCATCATAGATATCCGCTGGTCAAACTGCTTAAGCATGTGAACCTATTAGTTGATTCTATTGAAGTATTGATCAACGCGTCACTGCAAAAAAGGTCATAAAATTGACTGGACAGATGAGGTTTAAATGTCAGAAAGCAGCTGACACAGTGAAAAGTCTTTATTTTGCAGATAAGACTAAATCTAGATCTGACCTGTTGATCCAAAAGAAAAACAGCAAATAGCTTCTTATGCACTACTTATCCATAGCATATTTTACATAAAAAGTTATCATTTTCCCTTGTGTGGCAGATTTATAGCTGCACTCACTTGCTGCCTGCTACCACTGGAGATACAGTTGATGAGAACAGTGAGTCTGAACCAAACAGTAAATGTGCCATTGGACCAAAACAATACAATGCATTGTTATACAGTAAATAAAAATAAAAAAACAGTATATAAAATAGGTAGAATTGGCTTTACTGCAGCTAGCTACAACATTAAAATGCAGCTTACAGTATATGTTACTGCATCGATACTAATAATCCAGTAGTATAATGTATAATAATGTAACACTGACAGAGCCCATTTTGGCAGCATAGAACTTTTACCTTTGTACTTAAAGTACATTTTTATGATTATACTTACATACTTTTACTTAAGATTTTGAATGCCAGACTCTGTTTCTGTCTTTGTGCACTGTCACTGCACAGACCTTTGATCAGTGTTAGCAGGTCAGTAAACATCTACTAGCCCCGCTCAGTCTAGTAAACATTATCTAACCTACAACTCTGCAAATATATGATAGATATATATAGAGACAGCTACACAGTAAATGTTTTTTCTCCATTGCTTATTCTCTACACATAATTAGAGATCTCACATCAAAAGCTAAATACAGTATGTCCTTGTTTTGTACAGATTGCGAGCCATGTACTTGAAATACTGTGGGTTGTCATGACCTCCCCTCTCTGCCCCGACAGTTGTCAAGTCTGTCTTGGTAGTCTATCTAGTCTATTGGGCTCTGTCTAAATCCTGCTAAAACTGGGACAACAGAAAATGAAGTTTATTTTCCAAACATGACTACATTTGAAAATTATAGTCGGTGTGCAGTATGAGGTTCACTGATAAAGGCTGGGCAATAAGGATGTCAGCTATAGTGCATATATATACACACTACATGACTGACTGAGGCTGCTTCCTTCCTTACCAATACTATGATGGAAGAAATAACTCCACTTCTATAATAAATGAGCTGTGGGCTGTATATGGACTGAGAAACTTCACCCAACTTATTTGGATTTTTGTGTCAAACATTCTGATTCTTACTTTTCCAGACTTTCCAGACTGGAAGCTGTGTGTTGTTGATCATCTCTCCAACCACTAACTTCCCCTTCAGGTGATATTGCAATAGTGTTTGGTTGACATTACACCACCGACCGTACGTACACAGCTCTCTGAAATAGGTGAAATGCAGCTTTTCTGTGTTTGAACAGCATGCTGAAGTGCACACCCAAACAGTTAATCATTAGATGTAGTTAGAAACAGTTTGAAACTATGCTGAAAGATTTGTTTTTTTCATTTCACTTTGGTTTTTTACAGACCTTGCTGACCTGTGTAGACGTATTTGTTTCATTTAAAAGTGCCATGCAACAATAAATCATTATAAATTCACATATAGTTATAGTGTTTTTTGTATTTTATGTGTTTTTCACAACCTGTTTATTTCAACTTTCATTTCCACGGTTGAATTTGTGCACATGCCAGATCTTTAATTGGAGTGTTTTCAGAGATAGAGATTGGTCACTATTGTCTCTTGATGAAATGTACAAGTTAATCAACAGCTTCCTGTGTCCTTTCCACACTGTTCCTCTTAAAGACATGCAGCAGGGCCTGAGTCACTGAGTTTCCCTGTGTATTACAAGAAGGTGTACACAAAATACTTACACTCTTCATTTTAATACTACTGGCATAATTCAAACCCACATTCTTTTTTTACCTTTTGAATGGTACATTGAATGGTTATCAATTCTTGTTACTAAGCAATACATTTACAGTGTTATTCATCATGTGTATGATTGATATAAGGTCACTTCAATACAGCTCAAAGGGATTTTTGAGGTTAACAAAGGTATGGAAAGCCGTTTGAGCATTTATTAGATATCCTTGATATCAGACGACACTGTCCTATACTAGTTCGGTCTTTGTCAGTACTAGTTGGACATTTTGGTGCACTAGTTTGCCACTGTGTCGTACTAGTTGAACAAAAACTCTTACTAGTAAGTCTTTTTCAGCAACTAGTACAACTTTTGTCCAACTAGTTCGAACAAACACCGTACTAGTAAAGCCGAGCGCCGCACTAGTAGGACAAAATTCCCAACTAGTTGGCTTTTTGACGTACTAGTGGACATGTGGACCGAACTAGTAAGGCCAAATGTCTAACTAGTTAACTAGTAAGCTGCAAAAGCTCTAACTAGTTACACTAGTGAAGGCCAAATGTCTACTAGTTACACTAGTAAGGTGTTTTTGACCTTACTAATTCAGCTAGTGAGGCTCAAAGTGTTTACTAGTTGAACTAGTAAGAGCCAAAATGTCTACTAGTGACACTAGTTAGCTTCTATGGAAAGCCGTTTGAGCATTTATTAGATATCCTTGATATCAAACGTCAGTGTCCTGTACTAGTTCGGTCTTTGTCAGTACTAGTTGGACATTTTGGCGCACTAGTTCACTACTCTGTCGTACTAGTTGAACAAAAACTCTTACTAGTAAGTCTTTTTCAGCAACTAGTACAACTTTTGTCCAACTAGTTCGCACAAAAGCCGTACTTATGGAAAGCTGTTTGAGCATTTATTAGAAATCCTTGATATCAAACGTCAGTGTCCTATACTAGTTCGGTCTTTGTCAGTACTAGTTGGACATTTTGGCGCACTAGTTCGCCACTCCACTAGTTACACTAGTAAGGTGTTTTTGACCTTACTAGTGACACTAGTAAGGCTCAAAATGTTTACTAGTTGAACTAGTAAGGCCCGAAATGTCCACTAGTTGCACTAGTTGGCATTTTTTGGCCTTACTAGTGACACTAGTAGGGCTAAAAATGCCAAGAGCCAAAATGTCTACTAGTGACACTAGTTGGCGTCATTTTGGCCTTACTAGTGACACTAGTAGGGCTAAAACCGTCTACTAGTTGAACTAGTAAGAGCCAAAATGTCTACTAGTGACACTAGTTGACATCTTTTTGGCCTTACTAGTGACACTAGTAAGGCTAAAAATGTCTACTAGTTCAACTAGTAAGAGCCGAAATGTCTACTAGTGACACTAGTTGGGGTATGTTTGCCTTACTAGTTCAACTAGTGAGGCTCAAAATGTTTACTAGTTGAACTAGTAAGGGCCAAAATGTCCACTAGTTGCACTAGTTGGTTTGTTTTGCCTTACTAGTTCAACTAATGAAGCTATAAGTGTTTCTAGTAAGAGCCAAACTGTCCACTAGTTGCACTAGTTGTACACAAGCTAATGAGGAGGTGGAGCAGAAGTGTGAATTGAGGCCTTCTACTGGCTCTTCAGTTCAAAATTCAAAATGCCAACCAATCAAGACTCAGGATTTTCTTATTGTACCGCCTGATTCATTTGCATGCAGTCCACTAGTGACACTAGTTGGGGTATTTTGGCCTTACTAGTTCAACTAGTGAGGCTCAAAATGTTTACTAGTAGAACTAGTAAGAGCCAAAACGTCCACTAGTTGCACTAGTTGGTTTGTTTTTGTCTTACTAGTTCAACTAGTAAGGTTCAAAGCGTCTACTAGTAGAACTAGTAGGAGCCAAAATGTCCACTAGTTGCACTAGTAATGTGTTTTTGACCTTACTAGTTCAACTAGAAGAAAATTTTCCGCACTAGTCGGCCTCTGTACCAAACATGTAAACGCTTTTGCCGAACATGTAGGAAATTTTTCGTACATGTTGGCCATTTTCTCTTACTAGTTGGACTTTGCCGCGCACTAGTACGCGACTGCGCGCAACTAGTACGACTTTTGTTTTAACATGTTGGCCATTTTGGCGCACTAGTTGACGTTTTTGGCGCACTAGTTGACGTCTTGATCTTACTAGTTCGACAAAACGCCGTACTAGTTGACATGTGCGGCATAGTCCAACTAGTAAGAGAAAATGGCCAACATGTATGAAAAATTTCCTACATGTTCGGCATAAGCGTTTACATGTTCGGTACAGAGGCCGCCTAGTGCGGAAAATTTTCTTCTACTAGTTGAACTAGTAGGGCCGAAAATACGCCAACTAGTGTGACTAGTGGGAATTTTGGCTCCTACTAGTTCTACTAGTAGACGCTTTGAGCCTTACTAGTTGAACTAGTAAGGCCAAAAAGACGCCAACTAGTGTCACTAGTAGACGTTTTGGCCCTTACTAGTTCAACTAGTGGACATTTTTGGCCTTACTAGTTGAACTAGTAGACATTCCGGCTCTTACTAGTTGAACTAGTAAACATTTTTAGCCTTACTAGTGTTACTAGTAAGGCAGAAAAGGGCCCAACTAGTGCAACTAGTGGGCATTTTGCCTTCTACTAGTTCAACTAGTAGACGCTTTGAGCCTTACTAGTTGAACTAGTAAGGTCAAAAACACATTACTAGTGCGACTAGTGGACATGTTACCTTCTACTAGTTCAACTAGTAGACGCTTTGAACCTTACTAGTGTTACTAGTAAGGCCAAAAGACCCCAACTAGTGTCACTAGTGGACTGCATGCAAATGAAGCAGGCGGGACGACGGCAAAATCCTGAGTCCTGACTGGTTGGCATTTTGAATTTTGAACTGAAGAGCCAATAGAAGGCCTTAATTTAAGCTTCTGCTCCACCTCCTCATTAGGTTGTTTGCAACTAGTGCAACTAGTGGACATTTTGGCTCTTACTAGTGCAACTAGTGGACATTTTGGCTCTTACTAGTTCAACTAGTGGACACTTTTAGCTTCACTAGTTGAACTAGTAAGGCAGAAATAAACTTACTAGTGTGACTAGTGGACATATTGGCTCCTACTAGTTCAACTAGTAAACATTTTTAGCCTTACTAGTTGAACTAGTAAGGCTAGTTGAACTAGTAAGGCAAAAAAGACGCCAACTAGTGTCACTAGTAGACATTTTGGCTCTTACTAGTTCAACTAGTAAACAGTTTTGGCCTTACTAGTTGAACTAGTAAGGTCAAAAACACCTTACTAGTGTCACTAGTAGACATTTTGGCTCTTACTAGTTCAACTAGTAAACATTTTTAGCCTTACTAGTGTCACTAGTAAGACATTTGGCCTTACTAGTTCGGTCTAGATGTCCACTAGTGCGTCAAAAAGCCGACTAGTTGGGAATTTTGTCCTACTAGTGCGGCGCTTGGCTTTACTAGTACGCCGTTTGTTCGAACTAGTTGGACAAAAGTTGTACTAGTTGCTGAAAAAGACCTACTAGTAAGAGTTTTTGTTCAACTAGTACGACAGTGTTGCGAACTAGTGCGCCAAAATGTCCAACTAGTACTGACAAAGACCAAACTAAGCATTTTTGGCCTTACTAGTGTTACTAGTGTTACTAGTAAGGCCAAAAGACGCCAACTAGTGCAACTAGTGGACATTTCGGGCCTTACTAGTTCAACTAGTAAACATTTTTAGCCTTACTAGTGTCACTAGTAAGGTCACAAACACCTCACTAGTGTAACTAGTGGGCATTTGGCCTTCACTAGTGTAACTAGTAAGAGCTTTTGCAGCTTACTAGTGTCACTAGTAAGACGTTTGGCCTTACTAGTTCGGTCTAGATGTCCACTAGGGCGTCAAAAAGCCAACTAGTTGGGAATTTTGTCCTACTAGTGCGGCGCTCGGCTTTACTAGTACGGCGTTTGTTCGAACTAGTTGGACAAAAGTTGTACTAGTTGCTGAAAAAGACTTACTAGTAAGAGTTTTTGTTCAACTAGTACGACAGAGTAGCGAACTAGTGCGCCAAAATGTCCAACTGGTACGGACAAAGACCGAACTAGTACAGGACAGTGGCGTTTGATATCAAGGATATCTAATAAATGCTCAAACGGCTTTCCATAAGGGAGTTTTTTCTTGCCACTGTCGCCTTGTGCTTGGTCATGGTGGGAATTGTTGGGTCTCTGTAAATATAAAGAGTCGGTCTAGACTTGCTCTACTCGAAAAAGTGCCCTGAGATAACTTTGTTATGATATGATGCTATATAAATAAAACAGAATTGAATTGAATAAAAAAAAACTGAATTGACCAAATACCGAGAAAAACTGACATTCCCATCAGCCTCAGCTGTACTTTGTGTTTAGAGCTAATTAGCAAACGTTAGCTAGAATGGTGAACATGGTAAACATCAGCATGCTAACATTGTCATTGTGAGCATGACACAATTATTTTGTTTTCCAAAACTCTGATTGTCGTGTGTGTTTTCACTGCAGACTCTTCATAGTTGAATGAAAAGGGAATACATGTATAAAGTTAATTAATTGAAAGTGTAGTAAACTCCTCACCTTCTTTGACTGGAAGTCAGGAACTCAGTGTGAAGAGTGTTTTACAGAGGGAAAAGTAGCCTGTAATGCCCACAGAGCTGGCGTACTGTCAGTCCTTCTTGTTTTTCCCAAAATCTTGTTGCCAGACCTACCACACACTCCTCAGACTTTGCCATGTAGCCCACTGTTTTGTGCCTCATATGCTTCCACATAAACATGAAGAAGACTGCTGCAGAAAATGCATCAAACAAACAGGTGTGGATTTTATTTTTTCATCCAGGACTAAAAATATCTTATATTAGCAGAGCAATGAAGCTATTTTTTTTCTGTCCAGAGTTGTATGAAGATGTTCTGGTGTATATTGGTTTATATAATTTAGAAAGATGGCACGAAATGCAACGAAATGTTGCAATGGAATGACAATTAATTTAAATGTACAAGCACTTGATGCTGTTAACGTCACTTTGAGTTGAAGCCAAGTTACATTAAAGGGAGTTTAATTTCATGTTCATATCAAAACTAAATTTACACTGACTAAAATTGCAAAAGCCAAGATGACCTACAAATTTCTTTAAGTAACACATTTGATGTATTTTACACCTTGTTTTATTTTATCTACCACATATATGATGACTTAAAGAATCCAGACCAATCTGTTTGGATCTGGATCTTCGTCCTCCAGGAGATTCGGCCTCTCCTCTTGTCTCTCTCTCCCTCCATGCGTGTCCGGTCCTTTCTCCTACCTGTGTGAATGGCGTGCTTGAGTTTTGCCTCGTGTGTTTGTGTGGTCTGTCCTCTTCCAGGTCCGCATTGGTGGAGGGGAGGTCATGTGGCTCAGGTCCTGATCTGTTTGGTGACACCTGAGGCCTGTACTACGAAGCAAGTTCAACATACCCAGGATCTCTTTTCGTTATCTGGCTTCACTAAGCCTAACAATCGCGATCCCGCTAACCGGTCACACAGCGCTGGTTATCAGCTCGATAAATCAACCCAGGGTTTCCCAATCAAGCCATGAGCGCATTCACATGAAAGGGGCGGTGTTTGCAGCATATGACCAATCACAACTATGACAGGTGTACTGGCAGCAGAGCGGCATACTTTACCAACGAAGACCAAACTGTAATATTAGAGAAATACGAAGAGTTTAAACATCCTCCAGGCTAAGAGCAACACAACTGCAGCTGCTGAATGTAGGAAGGACAGCTGGCAAAAAAACCCGACTGTGTGAATGCGTAAATTAACAGGCTTATAATATCACTGCCCCGTCAGTAGTATTACATTAAGTTAATGTGTTGCTTATATGTTCTTATGGAGTGTGAGTGTATAATTTTTGTTATGGTTGAGGCTGTTCTCCCCTCCCTTGTCTGTTCCAGTGTGTGTAGCTGGGCGGGGTTCATCATTATCCACTTGGCACCTGTGCAGCTGTGGCTGAACCACTAATCACCTGGCCTGTCTTCAAATACCGGTTCCTGCTCATCACTCAGCGCCAGATCTGGTCTTCCCCTCGCCGTGCAACCCAGCCTCCTGCCTAGACTCAGCACCGGTCTTGGGTCAACACCGAGACTCACCCCTTCTGGCTGCCTCCGTTCCCTGAATAAACTTCCTTTTAAAAACTGTCACAGTCTGGTCTGTCGTTCTGCTCACTGGGGTCCAACTAAGCCCCTTATAACAATTTAGCCTGATTCTTTCAGCTGCAACCCCGGTGGTGTCAAACAGACAAAAAATAAATAAATATAAAAACATAATTTAGCGGTAAATAGGCTTACATTCATCTCTTATAAGTACAAAGCTTTAGTGCTTCAGTCAGTCTCTGTTGTAGGATGACACAGATACTATAAACTATCTCTCATATAAAAAGAGTTCCTTTCACGAGCCACGTACCGAGCTCCACTTCTTTTCTATTGGTGATGTCATTTTCCAAGAGAATTGATTGGTCAGTAGGCGGCGCTTTTGCGTGGTGATCTGTTATCTCCAACATAACCTGCTCCCGAGCAGGTTTGCCGTGCAGCATAAGTTACCATGGCGATTTACCCCGGTAAGAAGTTAACCACCGTCGTAGTACTGAAAACCCAGAGTTGAACCTGAAGTTATCTCGCTAACCGCAAATCCCGCTTCGTAGTACAGGCCTCAGAAGTTGTTCGACGTTGTCCCGGATCCATATTCTTCATGTTGCAATCTATTTATAATTTTGTCACCCTGAATGTCCGTACTGTAATTTTACTATGTTGGTTTATTGTGTACTCACAACATCTATTTGCATGTCCGTCCTGGGAGAGGGATCCCTCCTCTGTTGCTCTTCCTGAGGTTTCTTCCATTTTTTCCTTGTTAAAGGGTTTGTTTTCGGGGAGTTTTTCCTTGTCGAGGGTCTAAGGACAGAGGGTGTCGCATGCTGTACAGATTGTTAAGCCCCTTGAGGTAAATTTGTGATATTGGGATATATAAATAAAATAGACTTGTTTTGATAATTCATTTATTTAATCAGTTTTTGTTCAGTGATTAATACCTTGTAATGTATAAAAAATGTTTGACAGTTAGTAAAACAAACATTACACGTATGTATGTAAATCATTTGTTTGAGGGGCCTCATAGATCAACAAACATACTCAAAAAAATGATTCCTGGCCCCCATAAACATGAAGCAATATTTTCAAGTATAATGTAACTGAAATGTATTAGAGAGAAATAGGGACCACAAGTCATCAAGGCTGTTGACAGGTCCCAATCAGAACGTGCCACGTCACAAGCCCCGCCCCCTCGGAAGTCCCGCCTCATCCAATCAAATCACGGTATTTGTCACCGGAAGTCCCGCCCCATGCATTTAAAAAAAAATTTGTTTTTTGGGCCCCTCCTTTTGCTCCTCCTCTCGTCCGTCCCCCTTCTTAGCTCCTATATTAACCCTTGTTTAACTGCTTAGTTTAAAACAGATTCGGTCTTGTTGGAGTGAAGGAGAGATAGAATCAAACAAACATGGAAGACTCTAAAACATCTAAGACAGGACCCGCTGTGGCGCTCATTAGCGAGACGCCCGTCACAATCTATCAAGAATTAGCCTCACTAACGGATGCTCCGAAGAAACGCATCGTCTATTTGAGTAGAACTCAGGTGCCTCCACCCGAGTCTCTGCAAGAAGAATGGTCTTTAGAACCCTACGGTCTACGCGGAGTCTGGGGCTACGTGTTCAAGTACGAAACTGGTGATCTTTGTTTTTACCAGCTGGATGAAGGTGAAACGTTGGAGCCTGTGACTGCCATAGCAACGCTGACTTCCAACGACTGGGGAGTGCTGAAACTGGTGATGCATCATCTCCAAGGGAGTAAGGAGACGACGGATGAAGAGCAAACCCTCTCTACACCTGCTAAACGAGTAAGATTGGAATCTTTCGACGTGGAGGACGAAGAAGCTCAGAGAAAAATTATTACCTGCGCTGTATGGCAGACGAAAACTTCACCCTCTGGTCGATGGTTCTTCCGCGTCAGCCTCCGCAAGTCCGGGGAAAAGGAAGCTGTAGAGCATTTCGTCTTGGAGTGTTTTAATTCTGATTGTGGGGTATTTCGGACATTGTTAGACCTGCCGGTCGCTGCTTGGTCTGAAAAGATGGAAGAAGAAGCTGAAAGATTCACCTCTCTTTTTCACAGCTGTCGCAACTGGAGGGACGCTCTAGTCACAAAGAAAGCTATGATCTTTTAGACCACGCCTCCACCACGCCTCTACAACCTTAACCACGCCTCCACAGCCCCAACTACGTAATATAAGGAGTACCCGTTGGGGACACAGTCAACCCTCGACCGACAGAAACAACCCGACACAATCAGACATCGAGCAACAGGAGAAAAAGATGGAGAGCACCGGATGGAACCTGAGTCAGACCAGTCTAACAACCTTTTGGGAGCGAGAACCTTCGCCGGACCCCCGTCCGTCGATTGACTCTTCTGACGATGAAGGGCTGACTTGTGTTTGTCCCAAGCCCATTCGTCTGAGGATGGTGAAGAAGCCTCCGACAGAGCCTTCTCTGAACCCACCCTCTCCGGATAAGCACGACTTACCCGACGCTTCCTCCGACTCGGACGAAACTGACATCGAATTTGAGGAGTCCCAAGCGCCTGACTCTCCCATACCCCCGCCGACGCCTCCTCCCTCTCCTGCATCTCCTCAGGGAGAAGCAGCCCCCGAGGAAGATGAAGTCGACGGGTGGGTGTCCTCCGGGTTCATCAACGTTGTGAAAACCGCCGTGCTCCATCTGCTCAACATTACTCTGGGTAACTACCGGAAAGACGCCTGCCACGGCTGTCTGACCAACCACCCCAGCCAGAGACAACACGAGTGTTTGGAAATACTCGAGGATGATTTTTACTCGACCAACTTTTACCGGCTGATGCAAAGACTCTGGACCCCCCGATTCATTCCTACCATTCAGTGTCTGCTACACATGCGCAACATCCAAGCGGACGAGGTCAGAGTCAAAACAGTTGCAGAGACGCTTTTACATGAACTGAAATCAACGAGGAAGATCTACGAAGCTATCCACGACATGTACGACAACCTGATCGGGGAGGATGTGGTAAAAATAGGTCAGCTTCGAGTGATGAAGGACTGTTGGGACAAAGATCAATAAAATGGGTAATTACTGGATAAAACTTGTTAGCTGTGTGGAGGATTGTGATGTTGTTTGTCAGTTAATAGATCTTTTGGAACGGGCCATTAAAAACAGAGTTTTTAAACACATCAATACGTACGGTTTTGTCAGAGATGCAGAAATCGAACGACTGGAAAACATTTTTGATAAAGTACGAGCCCATGCTTCATCCTGGGAACCGATTGTACAGCGCACCCTCTGTATAAGTGAAACTTGTTTGTCAGACACTTTTGGAAAAATCGTGACAGAATGGAGTAAAGATATGGTTGATATAAAAGTTTCCCATCTGTTCACCCTGTATGCCTTGTTTGTTGACGTGGTGTGTGTTTACCTGCAAAGCAATGTGTCTGTGAATATTGCGATTCAATTGAAAGAATTACACTATGCTATTCACAATACTCTAGATTGCACCATATTAGACCAAGCCTTAAAGATGTTAAAATGTTAGTCTTACTATATTACTCTTATACTCAAAACATATGCTATCTTATGTTACGCTTATGGTTGGTAATAAAAAAACAAATGAATACCCTTTACATTGTATTGTTTTTTAATTTGTAAACGATGGATTAATAAAGAACTGAATAAAGAAGCACCCTCGAGCCTGTGTTTTTCAGTAAAACCTCGGATACTGCTAAAGGCAAGACGATAGGATGGCGGAGAAACGTTTCATGAAAAAAGTGTATTACAACCCGGCACATCCAGGCAGCTTCGGAGGCGTAGAACGTCTCCGCGCGGCTGTGCGAGATGAAACAGGCAAGAAAGTCAAACTTGAAAACGTCAAAGATTTTTTATCGGAGCAGGATGCCTATACTCTGCATAAACCTGCCAGAACACATTTTACCCGAAACAGAGTGTTTGTCCCTAGACCTTTAAACCAATTTCAAGCCGACCTTTGTGACATGCAAGCCTTGGCAGAACATAACGACGGGTTTAATTATTTATTGACGGTCATAGACATATTTTCAAAAAAGGCTTACGTACGTGTCTTGAAGAAGAAAACCGCCGCCGAGGTGGCTAGGGACTTTGAGTCCGTCTTAAAAGACAGTCAGACTCCGGAAAAGCTGCAAACGGACGCTGGTAAAGAGTTTTTTAACAAGAGTTTTGAGGCTTTGATGAAGAAACACGGTATCGTACATTTTGCCACAGCCAGCGATCTAAAGGCTTCTGTGATTGAAAGATTTAATCGCACGCTAAAAACCAGAATGTGGAGATATTTTACGGCTAAAAACACCCGACGATACCTCGACGTCTTACAAGACATGGTGAATAGCTATAACCACAGCTATCACAAGAGTATAAAAATGACGCCTATGCAGGTGACGTCGGAGAACGCCTTTCAAGTGTTTCAAAACCTGTACGGTACTTTCCCCATCCGTCACAAGGACAAATTGAAGATGAATTTCAAGAAAGGAGATCTCGTCAGAATATCAAAGTTGAAAGGAGTGTCTGACAAAAATATGAACAGAGTTTTACGGACGAAGTGTTTACGATATCCGACTGCATTCCCCGGTTTCCCCCCATATACAAACTCAAAGATTACGACAGAGAACCTATCGAGGGATCATTTTATGAGGCAGAGCTGCAAAAAGTAAAATTGGCTAAAGACAAGCTGTATCAGGTGGAGAAAATTCTGAGACGACGTACTGTCGGGGGTGAAAAACAGGTTTTAGTACACTGGAAAAACTGGCCCGAAAAATTCAACAGCTGGGTCAAGGCCTCTCAAGTGAAAAATGTATAAAACCTACTTTCTC
This sequence comes from Macquaria ambigua, assembly GCA_008360985.2. Lineage (NCBI taxonomy): Eukaryota > Metazoa > Chordata > Actinopteri > Centrarchiformes > Percichthyidae > Macquaria > Macquaria ambigua. The sequence continues at coordinate 3,218 of VMKM01003345.1, read as the reverse complement.
TTCTCATCTGTTTCATTACACCATGGATCAAATGTCAGGCGAGGGGTTTTATGTAACACTACCCTCCAACGCTAGCCTCGATGTATTTAAAAACAATACAAGTTCTAGTTTTAGGGTGGATTTAGCGCAACATATTAATTTAGAGGGCCCGTGGCAGGTAGCCTTGACTGAGATTTCATACCCGCACAGCTGGTTTAACATTCCCCAAGATGAGGCCTACTTTGAATGGAGGAGAAAACCTAACCCGAGAATCAAGAGTCCGAGGTCCGCCGCCAAAGGTTTAGGGGAGGTTATTACACGAACCTGCCTCAGCTCGAGAAAGAGGTGGAAGCTTTTCTTAAAAAAATTGGAACCGATGTTCAGTTAAATTATAGCGTGATTCAAAAAAGATTTGAATGTCAAGCAGGTGGTCAATACCATCTACGCTTTTTTCCACCCGTGGCTTACATGCTGGGATTCAAACCGGGAGAATGGATTAAGTTCGACGTGAGACTGGCTCCCTATCCGGCGGATATAAAGTCGGGGTTCTATCAGCTTTACTGTTATAGCGACGTGGTCCGTCATCAGATGGTGGGTGACGCTTACGCTCCTCTCCTGCGCACGGTTAAAGTAGAGGGGACGTTTGGTGACATAGTCACACACTGTTTTAACCCTGCCGACTATCTACCTGTGGCAAAGAAACATATTGAAAACATTCAGATTGAGATTAAAACGGATCAAAACGTCCCGGTAAACTTTACCTACGGGAAAACTATCGTGAAACTGCATTTTAGGCCTGTAAAAGCTTTGCCTTAGGGATCAATCATGGCGTGTCTTTGAGATCGGATCCTCATCGTTTTGTGAGTTATTATGAAAATCAAGTCGGCGGCACTCTGCCCGGTTTTTACGGAGCACCTGTCATGTACGGCCGAGGTATAGGCTCTATATTTTCAAAATTGTTTCGTTTTGTATCCCCTCTGGTGAAAAGAGGTTTTGCCATTGCTAAACCTCATCTGAAATCGGCCGCATCCAACATTGCCTCTGACGTGATAAGTCAGGCGATGGGGAAATTTGCCAAGAACCAGAGTCAAGAAGGATCAGGCGGTATAATGGTTTTGTCGCGGAGACTGAGGAAGAGGCCGCCGGGAGATCGCGTTACGGAGGGAAGTAAAAAACGCAGAAACTCAAAAAAGAGAAAATCAGTCGGAAGAAACCTACCTAAAGGAAGGAGCTCAGTCCGGAGCAGCGACATATTTTAGAAAAGAGAAACCATGGCTCTGTTACATCATAAATCCGCCGAGTGTACTATGGGGGAGCTGGATTTATTTTCAGCCCCCATGACGCAGCTTTCTATCGAAGATAAGGTCTACGTGGAAGTTTTACCTTTATCTGCCATTACCGATAGAGGCCCCATTGAGTTCTTTATCCCCGGAGACGGTGAAAAGTATTTGGATCTGAACGACACATTGTTGCACCTCCGCCTGAAAATTACCAACGCGGACGGTACCGACCTGCAGGACGGAGAGCCGGTGACACTCATCAACTATCCTCTGAATACCATTTTTAGCCAATGCGACGTTACTCTAGGAGATAGGTTGATTTCACAGTCTAGCGCCACACACCTTTACAGGGCTATGATCGAAACTCTGCTCAACTATTCAACTGATACGTTAAAAGGACAATTCAGCGCGGGCCTGTTTTACAAAGACACGGCCGGGGCTATAGACTCTATAGTGATCAATAACGGACCTAACAGAGGTCTAAATGAGAGAGGTCGGTTTACAGCCGGTTCTAGGGAGGTTCAACTGCTGGGTCCTCTCCACGGGGACATATTTTTCTGCGAGAGGCTTCTTTTGAACTCTGTAGACTTGAGAATTAAACTGACCCGCGCCAGCGATGACTTTTGCCTCATGGGACCGGGCAACTCGACTTTCCGTTTGAGAATACTAGGCGCGTCTCTCTTTATGAAAAAAGTGACCGTTGCCCCCGCTGTTCGTTTAGGGCATGCGTCTGCTTTAATGAGGGGTAACGCCCTATACCCTCTATCGCGCATTAATGTAAAAACCTACTCCATCCCTCAGAATTCTAGAATATGTAACCAGGAGAACCTCTTTCTGGGTACCATGCCAAAGTACGTGGTTGTAGGGATGGTTAACCACGAAGCCTTCACAGGGAGAAGAGACCTGTCGCCCTTCAATTTTGCCCATAATGATGTGGAATATCTGGCCCTGTGTCAGGACGGCAGACAGGTTCCGGCCAAGGCTTTCCAACCCCAATTTAACCAGGGGACTTCTGTCAGAGTTTTACAACATGTTTATCGCCACTGGGAGACATCTTAAAGATTTACCTCTAAGCATCAACTGCGAGGAATTTCAGAACGGATACTCTTTATTTGTTTTTAATCTCAACCCTGGCGAAGACATCGAAGCCTTGTCCCCCGTGTCCAATGGAACTTTAAGACTGGAAATGAGATTCAGAGTTCCCTTACCGCATACCGTCACTCTCATCGTTTTTGCTTGTTACGATTCCATTCTGGAGATCAACTCTAAAAGACAGGTACTGGTGGATTATTATTAAAAACAAGAAGAATGAATAATCATCAGTTGGAAGGTCTTTTGCGGCATCTGCTGGGTGATGTCTTTTGCGGCGTGTGGGCATCTGACCAGTTACCTTTACTGAGTCGTTCGTTTAGACTCCCCTCTTACTTTATTGTAAACACGCATAAAGGACACGAACCAGGGGAACACTGGCTATCTTTAACTCTGGAGGAGGAAGGTAACGCAACCTTTTTTGACTCTTTTGGACTACCCCCAGATTTTCCCCATTACCCCTCGAGCATCTTACAGTTTTTGAAAAACCATAATGGGACTCGCCGCGTATTCTACCACAACCATCAGCTTCAACACCCTCTGTCCACCGTGTGCGGTCAACACTGCGTATATTACCTCTGCCACCGGGCATGCGGATTATCTTTTGAGCGAGTATTGTCTTTGTATCAAGATGATGTGTTAAAAAATGACCTTAAGGCGTCCAACTTTGTGAAAAAATATCAACATTGTATCAGAAATCAAAGCTCCGAATCTTTTAACCATGGGGCTTGTTCTTTACAAATGTTTAAAGAGTGTTACAACTTGTGAGATGCATGTACTCTCTGTACTCTGTAGACTTTGTTTCTGCTTTTGTTTTTTAAAAAGTTGTCTGTAGCCCTTAATGTTTTCTGCTTTTTGCTTTTAAATAAC
>VMKM01003344.1:0-39252 GCA_008360985.2 Macquaria ambigua | reverse complement strand
AACTTCTTTATATACAGTTAGCTAGTTTTAACTGCTTTATAGACAGTTAGTTTTAACTGCTTTATATACAGTTAGCTAGTTTTAACTGCTTTATAGACAGTTAGTTTTAACTGCTTTATAGACAGTTAGCTAGTTTTAACTGCTTTATAGACAGTTAGTTAGTTTTAACTGCTTTATAGACAGTTAGCTAGTTTTAGCTGCTTTATATACAGTTAGCTAGTTTTAACTTCTTTATATACAGTTAGCTAGTTTTAACTGCTTTATAGACAGTTAGTTTTAACTGCTTTATATACAGTTAGCTAGTTTTAACTGCTTTATAGACAGTTAGTTTTAACTGCTTTATAGACAGTTAGCTAGTTTTAACTGCTTTATAGACAGTTAGTTAGTTTTAACTGCTTTATAGACAGTTAGCTAGTTTTAGCTGCTTTATATACAGTTAGCTAGTTTTAACTTCTTTATATACAGTTAGCTAGTTTTAACTGCTTTATAGACAGTTAGTTTTAACTGCTTTATATACAGTTAGCTAGTTTTAACTGCTTTATAGACAGTTAGTTTTAACTGCTTTATAGACAGTTAGCTAGTTTTAACTGCTTTATAGACAGTTAGCTAGTTTTAACTGCTTTATAGACAGTTAGTTAGTTTTAACTGCTTTATAGACAGTTAGTAAGTTTTAACTGCTTTATAGACAGCTAGTTTTAACTGCTTTATATACAGTTAGCTAGTTTTAACTGCTTTATATACAGTTAGCTAGTTTTAACTGCTTTATAGACAGTTAGCTAGTTTTAACTGCTTTATATACAGTTAGCTAGTTTTAACTGCTTTATAGACAGTTAGCTAGTTTTAACTGCTTTATAGACAGTTAGCTAGTTTTAACTGCTTTATAGACAGTGGTTCCCAACCTAGGGGTCGGGCCCCTCCAAAGGGTCACCAGATAAATCTGAGGGGTCGTGAGATGATTAATAGGAAAGGAAAGAAGAAGAAACAAAGTTCTGTTTTCAGTTTTGGACTTTTCTATAATCTTTGATTTTTACTGAAATATTGGTTTCCTCAATAACTGTTGTTTAGAGGTGAAACGTCTCTGGTGGAACTGATAACAACTCAGACATCTGAAACATGATGAGAAGACACAACTACACTGATTTTATATAAACACAAGACTAAAAGGTTGGAAACCACTGGTTTAATCTTGGACAATGCATTGTATTTTATAATGTTAAATAGGGCTGAAACGATTCCTCGAGAAACGCGAGTAACTCGATTACTAAAAATCATCGATGCTAATTCTTTGCATCGAAGCTTCGTTTAATCCATACTGCTCAGTGGTCACTGCGTTTCCACGGATGATTATTACTGCCGCACAGAGCGCTTACGTTGTGGATACGTAAAGTAGACGTGATTTGATGGCGCGGACTGGAAAATGGAGAAAGGTAGAGATAATAGTGAGGAGCGAGGCGAAAGGACAGGCCAGAGAAAACGACAAAGTGTCAAAAGTTTGTATACGCATCCAGTCCACAGAACGGACCCGACACAAGGTAACGTTAGCATTTAACTTAGCAATATGATTGCTAGTTGAGATGAAGGCTAGTGAAGAATGTAAGTTAATTATGGCTATATGTAATGGCTACTTAAGAACGTAAACGTGGTGGCTAGTTATTATGTTCCTAAGTTAGCTATGTTTTGCTAAAGAAAATAACCACAGCAAATAAACTGCTGCAGTCAGTTTGTGAAAGCCTGAGCTTTATTCATGTCATGTTCATAAGACTGGCTAATGTACGTTCTTAACTGTAGTTCTGAAAGTTAAGTTGCACCAACTTAAAAGCAATGTTTATGTATATGTTTACCTTAATTTCTTTATTTGTTTTTGAATTTCACAAAATGTTTTGCACTAAATGGGTTTGGTTTTGACAGATATTATATGCAATTTAAAGATTAAAAATAATTTCTCTAAAAAGGAAACCAATTAGTTGATCATTTTAAGAGACCCGTCTTCTTTTCTCTTTTGTGAATTTACTATTGCTCTTTAATAAGGCAAAAGTATCTCTTATCCGATTGCTCGATTAATCGATGAAATAATTGGTAGAATGCTCGATTACTAAAATAATCGATAGCTGCAGCCCTAATCTTAAAGCTAAATATTAAATAAGAATAGTTGTTTTGCCCTTTCTGTCTAGACAAATGGACCAACACTTGAGTAAGGTGATGTTGTAGGTCAAATCATTTAGTACAAATGTCAGTGTGATTTTGAATGAGGCTGTTTTTAATAATAACAGCTGAGAGTCTCACTCACCACTGTGCAGCAGCAGGTTCTCCGTTGCAGTCAGTGATCCATTGTGCGGCGCCGGTTCGATCTGCAGCAGTTTACACATCAGAGGGTAGACGTGGATGCTGTCGAACGGCTTGGACAGGAAGTTCTTCTTGAAGTCGGGTCCGAAGGCCCTGAAGATGGTCTTCATGTCCATCTCTCCGTTATGGAAGCCGTGATCGCCTTTGTTGACGTAGACGATGAATCTCTGGTGGCAAACAAGCAGATGAAGAAACAGAATTTAAAAATGCAGTTTCCTCTTCCTTTGTTTTGTGGCTGCTTGGAAACTTTAGATTCCACTTTCAGTTTGACTTTAAACTATAGATGGTGTTAAACTTTAGAGTCCCAAATTGTTAATGTTGTAACTTCTTCCACTGAAGCTGTTTTTAACAGTGTGTGTTCAGGAGGTGGAGAAATTTCTAACAGCTCAATGATTAGACTGGATATCAGTGCTGATCTGGATTTGCATCACGCTGTTTGTTTTTTTTTGTTTGGCGGCCTATAAATTCAAGAAACTCACAGAGTTCAGGTTGAATCCCAGATCTGCGACAACCACGATGGGAGGCAACCGCTCACTTTTGGCGAGATGGAAGCTCTCAGGAATCTCATTTTTCTTGTAGACCGTCAGATTGGGCACTTTGGACAGAGCGTCAAACACCTCCTGCTCCATCCCCGGCCGCGGTGTCAGGATGCCAAACCCGCCGTAGTCAAGGATCTCAAAGCTGGCGAGCTTCAGTAAGTTCAGGTACTTGTTGAGGATGATCTCGTCCACCTGCGGTCGCTTCTTGACAGTGGTCATGCCGTGGTCAGAGGTGATGATGACGTTCAGGTTGTCAGTCAGGTGATGGCGGTTGATGGCCTCAATCAGGTAGCCAATGGTGCGGTCAATCTGCTGAATGATGACCTTCCTGTCCGGGTGGTCAGGTCCCTTGGCGTGGCCCACGTTGTCCGGCTCGCCGTAGTACAGCGTCACCAGGTGGAAGTCTTCATCGGAGAACCAGCTCATCACCTTGTCAATGTTCTGGCGCCACTCGGTCTCGTTGGCGTCCGGGTGGCCAGACTCCTCCACCAGTGCTCGGTTGACCGCCTGGCCGCTGTAGTTGGCTCCGCCTCCTGGGTAATAGAAGGAAGCAGTTTTCAGACCCTGAAACAACAAGAAACAGAGTGGAAATGAGCTGTAAACACAACACTGACATATCACCATCTTTTAAGTTGACACGGAGCAAAATGATCATTTATTTGGAGTCGTACCTGATGAATCTAAGTCCAGTACTCCCTCTCTGTTAGCTCTGTTTTTGAGGGAAATATCTGGCTCTTTAGCTGCTAAACGCTCCACTGTTTTCACCAGCTAGTCTCTGACTGTCTGTCTGCTGTTTGCTGCTGAGCAGGTAGTGGACAGCCACATTTTACAGCTTTTTCTCAGAAAACAAAAATATTGATTATAGCTGCTTTAAGCGCTGCATTTGATACAGTAGATTATTATATCTTAATTTGTTTTCTAGGAAACATTCCAGGAGTTGCAAACGCTGTTTGGTTTATCTCCTACTTCTCAAACAGACAGTGACTGTTGGTCATTTCACATCATCTGCTGCCCCTCTGAACCGGGGAGTACCTCTGGGCTCTGTCCTCACTCCCCTTCTGTTTTGGATGCTCCCACTTGGCCGAATAATAATAATATTTCTTTTCATTTCTATGCCGATGACACGCAACTCTATGTATCTGTAAGATCAAGAACCACCAGCAGTCTGACATCCTTAAAGAACTAACTGACATCTAATGTTGGCTGTTTTAATAACTTCCTCCAATTTAATAAAAGAAACATTTGGAATAATCCTGTTCAAGTCTTCAAGTTCAAGAAACTAATCAGAACTTTATGAGAAATTTGATAACCTGGCTTTCTCCATTAAGTAATCATCCATGAAGTAGTCATGTGATCAGTTGTTGATGATCCTGTTCAGATCATGAATGTATAAAGAGAAGTGGATACAGCGTTGGAGGCGGAGCCCCATTCATTTCTATAAAAGTTGCTCAGGGGCGCACGAAGCCAAAAGTTCGACTTCCCGGGGACAGTATAATACCAACAACATGTTAGTGCGTCTCTCAGTCCTGTCTGACTTCCTGTCTGTGGCTCTCAGTCCTGTCTGACTTCCTGTCTGTGGCTCTCAGCTCTGAGCCCATTGGTTCCTACTGAAGACGTACATCTTTAAAAAAGTTTTAAAAGGGTCAGTAATTTTATCAAAACAGCTGCTCGCTGTAGTTTTATCAAACATTAATCAAACAGGAGGAAATTTGTTGCATTTGTTGGGGACTATTTTCAGCAGTGGATGAATCCACATTTGGTGTTCTAGTGAGTATTTGGGGCAGCAGTTCACTCCTTCATTTCAGTTTTAAAACTGATTTTAATTTAATTTAGAATTTAAGTCATTTTATTGTTTTAAAACAAGTTAAACTAAACTATGATCAATCCTCAATTTAAAATGAATCTTTGTTGCTGTAGCTCATCCTTCCAGCCGGTAATATTTCCTTTGTTATCAATCATCCTGATCGATGACTCACCTGGTTCTGAGCTGTGATCCATAACGGCAGAACTCCGGTGTCCCACCACTCTGATCTTCTCAGTGTCTCTTTGTGAGGAACTTTTAGGTTCGTCTTGGTGTTAAACATCATGTTGTGGACGACTTCGTGATCCTCCACCCATCGGCCTAACAAGACAGGAAACAAGACGGGAGGGGTTTCATTTCAAAATAAGACAAAATTAACAAAGTCAAGTACTTTTAAATGATCAAATATGAGTTCATCCTTCTGGAAAGGTCCTTGTGTCTGAGAGATGAAGGTCATCAGTTCCTGTATTCTTTCCAGCTCGTGTACGGACAGTTTAGGTCTTATATTTACCATCAATTTCCATCATACCGGGAAAAGTCTCCAACAAACTTTGGATATTTAAGAATATGTAGATGTCAGTAATTTGTCATTAGCAGTATGAACCCATGCAAATATAGTTTGGGCTTTATTTATCCAAGTTTTGAAGAATTGAATGAATTAATGTCATTTTTATTATGATGTGCATATTACCGTGTCCAGCCCACATCCAAGTCCAAGTCTTCAGACCATCACTGAGTACAAACCAAAGCATTTACTATCAGAATAAATATTAATGAAATAATCCATCTTGTCTTCTTTTCCTGGCTTTTGAGACAAAGTTGAACATGTCAACATTAAACAGTTTTTACTCTGAACAGCAGAATCTTTCCGGGTTCAGTCGAGTCATTTTCATTAAATCATCTTCATCAAATGGGACTCACTTTCCACTTCACCCAAACCCCACAGCTCACAGTCAGTTTCCTCCTGAATATTTTTGAATGGACCGACTTGCAGCTCTCGCTGCGACACTAAACATCTCCAGCTTCTAGATAAACCAGGTGTAATGTCTGATTCAGGGACAGACATTCCTTTGATCTGCACACATTTTGGGTTTGAGAAGATATTTTCAAAGCATTTTTCTTCAATAAAAGCTTATTTCTAATCAAGTTAATCATGTAGATGTACTATTTTGCCCATAGAGAACATTTTGTGGAGTAAATCACCTTATGTATTCCATCCTCTGCCATTTTCATTAGACGGTTCGGAGTTTAGTTCTTTTCTGTATGATGTCTAGATTCCTTTAAGCCCCACACCCTGCAGCACAGTTCAGTATTATGGAGACACGCATTGTAAAGTTGATGCATGTATATTAGCCAAGATCATTGCATCATTTGACTGATCCCAGAGCTGCCCCAGCAGGGACCCAACTCATGAGTCAAAACTAATTCTCTGTTCTTCTTATTGTACCTTTCTTTCTCCTGATTTAGAACATTTAAATTATATTTAACAGCAGCTGAAGTAAATTTGTCCAATTTGTATTTCATCAGTAGTTGTAGTACTGCTACTGCTTATATTACTGTTACTACAGTAGTAATAGTACTTTTAATTGTAGTAAGTGCAGCAGGTGTAGCTTCAATAGATAGTAGTGCTGCAGTGCTGTGTTACCGGTGATGGTGGTGAAGTGGGACGGGGAGGTCATGGTCAGCATTGGGGGGGTGATGTATTTGGCCTTGACCCCGTCCTGCACCAGCTGGTCCAGGTTTGGCGTGTCCACGTCCTGGTCGTAGTCCCACCTGAAGCCATCGAAGGAGATGAGCAGCAGCTTGTTGCCCCCCGCTGCCTTGCTCAGCGGCTTGCCGGCAGCGCAGAGCGCCGCTGTGACGACCAGGAAGAGCTCCAGCCTCATCTTCATCTTCACACCGACTGACTGCAGCTCAGCCAGGCTGCACCTGTCTGCACACCTGTAGCTCCCCCCCAGTTTAATATGTAACTGTGGTTCTCTGATTGAGATCTGCTGAGCTGCTGTGAAGGACGAGACCTTCGACTGGAAGCAGAGCTCAAATGGATCCTTATCAGGGTCATTTCATCCATCAGTGATCAGTTATCAGTGATCAATGGACCCGGCTGATAGCTGCTCTGAAGTCTGACTCAGCCATTTATAAATGTGACACAGCAATAAACAGCATTACAGTGGACATGTTTGACCACATAATGACACTTTACAGAAGGTTTCCCACGTTAGAGACGTCTGCTGAGGCTGCAACACAGTCTCGGGTCAGTTTGAAGTTCTCATGTAACTGTTTTGAACTAAATTTGGATGAAAACTAAATTAAATGGTCGTAAACCAACAGGTCAAACTAGAAGAATCTTCACATTCTTCACCAGCGCCTGTTGCCATGGAGACAGCAGTTGTCATCACATGACCGAAGTTTGATTAGGGCAGAGCTGCATTACCAACTGTGGGGTCCAAAAGGTCCCAAATTCACTGCATGTCAATTCATGTTGGTAATGTTTTGTAAATTTGCACAACTGAAGTATCAGTTTCACTGTATTTCAGCTCTGATCAGGAGGCTGAAGTTCAGGTTCTGACAGAGGACTGCTGGGTTTAACACGGCAAATTATAAGGCAATTAATAATGCAGGACGTCTGTTTAGCTAAGCACCACAAGGAAGTTTGTTTGAATATACAGGTGACATTCTGATTCATGGTTTCAGGTGTGTTTGCTGCCTTATTATGCATAAATGTCCAGGTAAACTGTAGATTTATGCTTCATCAGAAGAAAGAGAAAAGACTTTAAGGAAGGACTGATTTGTTCCACAAAAATGCTCTTTATTATTCCGCTAAAGCTAACAGGGCCATTCAGCGTTCTGAGTGAACCAGTTCAAGTGGATTTTCTCCAAAGTTCTGGACTTTAAATTCCCGCTTGGTGTTTGGTGAGACTGTGTTCGTTAATTGCTTGAAGCCTCTGCCATTTAAAAAGTATATGTGTCTGTTTTTGTTGTTGAAACTTTTGTTGTAAAAGTCCTTTTTATAAAGAAATGTTTGTTTTTTTTTAAATAAAAAGACCTGTACAGGTATTACTATATTATAATACAACTGAGTGACATAACGAAACAAATGTGGATTGTGGAGGTGTCATGGAGAAAAACAACAAATCTGTGCACACAAATAACAATTTGTGGTCTTGAATTACTTAATTCATACTCTCAATTCATGCTCAGAAATTGATCTAACAAATCATAATGTAAGATGAGATTTAGTTTTGTTAAGATTTATTTTAGAGATTACCTTCTCAAATTTAATTATTGCATTATTTAATTAATGGTAACCACATATGTATGTATGTGTGTATATGTTGTATGCTGCTCAGGAACTACATAATATGGGGCACATTGCCTGTGATGTTAATGATGGTTAAGAGTGGCGGAGTGATACGATGTTAGACAGTGAGATGATCTATCACGTTTCGTTGTGTGTGTTCAAACCGTTTTCAAACCGCCTGCTACATACTACAGACGAAGTGTGTACTACATACTACATACTGCGTTCATCTGTAGTATGCAGTATGAAACTGTTACATGGATGTATTCTGCAGTGTGCTAGGCCAGGCTCAGCTGGTTTTGAAAAGCAGAAGTAAACAACAGTACGGCTAACGGCAAACCACCGTAATATCATCCTCTGAAGCTCTGAAGAGGAAAAGTAATAACTGCAGCCTCGTCACAGTTTCTGCTGTCACATGATTCAATTAGAACAACATGTTAGAAGTGGTTCTTCTGTTTATATTCCTTTAGTGTTGCTGTCCGCCATCTCAACAATGGTGACTGTGTCAATAAAGTTGAAAAAAACAAACAAAAAACAATGGGGGACTGTTCCACCGCTTTGCATTGTGGGATACAGTAGGCGAGGTAGACTGGTCCGATGCATACTGGAGATTTTTTCTGAATCAGTACGACATCCGGGTATTTCTGGCGTACTGCAGATTTAGCTTTTGTTTGCATGCTACATGCTACATTTTGGTCAAATCAGTAGTACTGATAGTTTAGTAAGCGGTTTCCAAAACAGCCCTAATATTGAGGCGGATGTTAATAAAAGTGGACCAGGTGAGACTGATGAAGCTGCCCCGCACTCTGATTTTACCCTCGTCCCGAGATTAGTTTTAATCTAGTAACTGTAGTTAATGCTAAGAGTGACCAGCATTACAATAGCATTAAACATGTTGCTGACATTTATTGTGTTTAGTAGTTTTACTACAAGACAGTCGACCTGTTTGTTCCAGCATTAAGATTCCAAAAATATTAGTGATGCATCTGATCGTTGAAGTTTTGTTTTTCAAGTAAAACCAAGTGTTGAAATTATTCCATATCTGCTTTAAAAACGTGCACATATATCTAATTAAATGCGTGTCTTATTTTGGTGGGAGAGGAAATCCGGAAACACTTTTGTATTGGCGGAATTACTTCCGGTTTACAGGAGTTCATGTTGCTCACGTTATGATGTGAAGTCCTTGACTGAATTTTCAGTTAAAATGCGATAAATATCTTCAAATTCAGGAATTATAAACTCCGTTTGATTTAACCGGATATTCTCCGATAATCTGACGGGATTCTCTGAGCCGGTATGTAGAGCGATAAAATGTCAGATAACCTCTGTGTTGTGTTCTGTCAGTTAACGTTAGCGGTTAGCCATGCTGTATGTAATAAGCATACCTTAGCATTAGCACGAAGACTGATGTGTTCTTTTAACTTTACGTGTAATAAAGCTACATGTAGGCTGTAGTTTGCAGGATCCCCGTTCTGTTAAGTTCTTATTAGTGGAACGAAGGTAACGCCAGACTCCATTTACAAAATCTGGTATTTCACAGATTCTTGCTCATCTGAAATCCGTAGAGGCACACTTGAGACATTATAAATATCACCAGGGGTCACCTTTTACTTTGGCATGCGTGTGTCACACCCAGAACATCTTAAGTCAAGTCATTTTCAAATTTTAACACTGTATAGCCGATGCGGACTGTGGATCACGGTGCCGAACTGGCCTGGACGACCTTAATTTAAGTTCTTTAGTTATGTTCCACCAGCATGTGTACTGTCCAGAAAAGTTAGGCAGGTTTTAAAGAGAGTTTGGTGCAAAAGTCAACAGAATGGATTGCAGTGGGGATGATAGGAGCTGATGTGTGTTTGTGTGTATTTTGGGGGCCTTTCAGAGCACTAGACATATTATAGTCCTACTCAATTGTCAGTAAGAATGTCCTTAATTTCAAGCATTCAGTGTATTGGTGTTGACTGGAAAAGGCAAATAGTTGATGTATTGATGCCTTAGTTAATCATTGGCATTTTGAAAACAGTCTGTTCCAAACTCCTGGAAACTCTATGGTGATTTTGCAGCTTGTAGCCTTTGGTGGTTTACAGAAATAACATGAGCATCTCCAGCAATAACTCACAGTTATGAAGTTCTCTAAACACACGTTTGACTTGTACAATCAGAACAGAAGGTCCTAAAAGTTTCCCTCTGAGTGTTTTCACATTTATAATCTCCTCTGGTTTGTTTCAGGAATGTCTTCGTTGTGGAGCCTGAGACCAGTGCTGACATCACTCTTTCAAGGTGAGTTTACACACCTGCTGCATGCTTTCAAAGAGTCTGCTTCTGGTGCAGAACTCACCTGCTGATGACAGACAGTATACTCTATGTACAGACTATACTATAAAGTCGAAGGTACAAGCTTGTGTACATAAATATTTAGGGGGAGAAGTTAACTACAACTCCCAAGGTGCATTTTGGCAAGAAACATCCAAACACAGAGCTTGAATCAGTTCACTTTTAATTTTTCGGTCAAACTATGGCGCTGCAGTTTGTTTACAAGTGCGACAACGAAGCATTTTGAATTCGCTACCGTTCTGACTCACACCTCTGACTGGCTTCTACTCCATGGCAACGGCTGCTGAGGCTCATGGGTATTGTAGTTTTTCAACCTGTCCACCAAAACGAGGGATAAAACATGATTTCTTAGAAACAAAGTTGAAATAATTAAAACTGGCGGTCATCATACGGGGGAGTCCTGTGAGGAGACTGTTGAAAGAAAACATTTAAATGAGAAAAACACTTCTGGAACCAGCCGCCCCCTCGCCCCCCTAGGTTTTGGTACGTGTGTTGGAAGTCCGCAAGGGCGAAAGTCTGGGCATTTGGATTCATCCAAAGTGAAACAGAAGAAGAGTTGAGAGTGCATTAACAGCTGGTCAACATAAAGAGATCAGAGAACAGCCAGGCTTCTCTCTGACATTCATAAAACAGGAAATATTAGAATTAAAGGTCTCTAATGACTTCTTCTAATGCTTCTCTTAAATAATTCCCTGCTTCTCTTTCCACCTCTCGTAAATAAAGCACACTATCTCACAATCTAAATCTAAATCTAAATGACTTTTCCCTCTCTGCAGCGTCCCAGCATGCCTCTTCCTGGACGGGTCCCCTCCTCTCCAGGACGATGGCCACCCTCAACCAGATGCACCGCCAGGGGAAGCCCAAAGTTCCTCCTAAATCTGTCGGCGCTACGTTCAGCCGTCCCCAGCTGAAGGCGGTGATCCTGAAGACCATGATCCGAAAGCCCAAGAAGCCCAACTCTGCGAACAGGAAGTGCGCTCGAGTGCGGCTGTCTAACGGGAAGGAGGCGGTGGTGTTCATCCCCGGAGAGGGACACAACCTGCAGGAGCACAACGTGGTGCTGGTGGAGGGCGGGAGGACGCAGGACCTGCCCGGAGTCAAACTCAAAGTGGTCAGAGGCAAATATGACTGCGCTCACGTGGTGAAGAAGAAACAGTAGACTGACAGAGGGACGCTGGGGTGGTGGAAATGTGTGTGTGTCAGTTGTTTAATAAATACATGTGTGACTGTCTCAACAGTGAAGTTTTACAATAGATGCAGATAAGAGACATCAGATACATTACATGGCCAAAAGTAAGTGGACACCTGAATAGTACACCCTCATGTGATAGTGTAACATGTGACTGTGACACCATGATCAATAATGTGCTGCTCCAACAGCCTCCACTCATCTGGTTTCCTCCAGATGTTGAACCAGCTGCAGGATTTACTCCCATTCAGACTCCAGAGCATCAGTGAGGTCCAACACTGATGTTGGGGATCAGGTCCAGCCCACAGTCTGGGTTCCAGGTCATCCCAAAGGTGCTGGATGGGGTTGAGGTCAAGTTCTTCCACACCAAACTGGCAAAAAGTGATTTCTTTATGGAGCTGCTTTGAGCTCGGGGACATCGTCATGGAGAAACAGGAAACTGTGGTCGTACAGTCCATCGGGAAGATTACTTTGAGTATTTGTGTCAGATGTCCTTTATTGTCCTCATTAAAATGAAATCCATCATGGATCCTTAAAAGCTGTTACAATTCTTGATTTTTGTTTCTAGTTTAATGAGTTCTCATTCCTGAGAAGGGAAGCTTTAAACTGAATCTCTGGCAGAACCTTGAGTCCTCTTAAAGAGGACTTTTAAGATTTCATTCTGACCTTGGTGTAGGGCTGGGTGATTTTATGTTATAATACAGTATATTGATTTCAGTGGCATTATACCATGATAAATAAATGAATACATATTAATCATTCTAAGCAAATTCTATTTAAAAACTAACAAAATGGGTAATTGAAGGTTTTGTTTGACACATTTTAAGAGTTGTGTCTGATGTAAAGCACAATGGTGGAACACAGTTACCTGCAGTGAATATCAATTTGATTATTTTACATGTACATATGGTGATAAATACTGATGTTGACGAATATTCTTGTTAATATTGTGATATTGATTTCAGCCAAATCGTCCAGTCCTACTATGGCGACACTCAAAGTATCAAAGAAGACACTGCTGCAGTTGTCCAACAATAAGTATTAAAAAAGTCAATAAAGTGATACTACACACAAAATCTATGTTTTGAATATGAAACACGCGCCCCTGTAGCCTTAGAAGTTGCCTGTAAAAACTGTGTAGTTCTTTTACAAACACCTCAGAGTGTGGTCAGCTCTCAACATCCACAGAAACCTCTCAAACCACCATGAATGACAGTTACTTCAGTGTTGTTGCAGTTCACCCTCCGGCCAGCAGTGGCAGCACTGAGCGCGGTGCTGAGCGGCTGCTGAGCGAGGAAGACGTGTGCGTGCGCCATGTTTGATTTTACGTAGAATTCAGCTGCATTTTTATCTGATTAAGTTGTGTTTTAGCTACTTTACCGACTCCTGCCATCGACGTGAATTCTCCTGACAGGCCGCGGAGGGGTTTGTCTTTCCTCCGGTGGATTGGTATTTTCAACACTGATTCTAAAAACAACTTAATTAGCATTAAACGACAGAAATGAGTGTTTCGCTGGTGCAGCCGTCCAGGACAGAGTTACGTTGCATGACGTTTGAATCAGAGCTAGCATGTAAGGCTAACATGACGTTAAGCCAAAGTCGAAGCAGTCGCCTGCTCCTGGAGGATTTTCATACTTAGGAGGCGTCAGTTCTTTTGGACCTTTTTGGCGCCGTGGTTTGCCGCCCCCCTCCACAACCCTACGGTAACGGTACGTGTTTATGTGTTTCGGTGAACGTTAACGCTTTAGTTTAAGATTAGCAAGTTAGCTTAACTATTAACGCTAGCTTCAAACGGAATGGATCTGTCTGGTATTCACTAACGTTAAACATTTATCGGTGCTTCTTATCTCTGATTGGCTGAATCGCTGCAAAACGCATTGATTAATATATTGCATACCAGCTAACTGAAATTAATTTAAAATTATAATAATAAATGGTTGATGTGCTATTTTAATACATAATATCATGTAGCGAGAGTCAGAAGAATTAACACACAGCTGTGAGAACAATAATAAACCGTTAAACCTCAGCTCGGGTCATAGCGAACTGAAATCAGCCCTCTTAAAGCTGCTGGGTTGCTTAGCAACCACTTAACTCGTCAGTTTTCATCAAAAACTGTAAAATCATCCGTCCTAAGTATTAACGACATGGCCAGTGAAGTGGACACCCCTGTCTAGTTCTTTTGTTCTGGCTCTGTTGTTCCAGGTTTGGTCCAGGTCTCTTACTTCCTATGAAGGAACATCTTAATGCTACAGCATCATATCTAGAATAAAACTGCTTCGTGGCAACAGTTTGTTACAAAAAATGTTATTGCAAGGTCCACTGTTTTTCCCCAGAGCTTTCGGTCACATCTTATGGCCTTGCTCAGCAGATGGAGTTTGCTCAGTTGCTATGAAGGTGTCATGGTCTTCGTCCAGGAGTCAGTGGACCGTCAGGGAAAGATCAAGGAGGCCATTCACATCTGACACCAGAGAACGTATTGGAACAGAGACAGGGGTTCTCCCCTTATATACAACCGCCTGTTATCATCATCGGACTAATGAACCATCTCCATGACAACTGAGCAACTCCAACTCCAAGGCCAGAAGATGTGGATGAAAACTCCGGATAAACCACAGAAGAGGGCTTTGTGACAAGACTCTTTTGTCAACTTTGCTAAAACCTCAGAATTCCCAGCAAGAGACCTCAGTGTTCTCATCGGCAGCGACAGCTCTGATCAGGATCTGATTTGTAACTGTGTCCCTCTGTCTTGGTTTCAGAGGCCTTGAGGAGACCTGTCCCCCTTCAGAAGAAGCAGAGCATGAGGAGATGAATGGAGTGAAAGTGGAAGCAGAACAAAGAGGAGAGGACTGTCGGCAGCTTCCTGCTGAAGGTCTGGGATGATTTCTTTGACTACGTCCACACTGAGGCGCCTACATTTTAAAAGGCTGTTTACATGTGAAAATGTCAACTCTCCGTTCTCACAGAAACACACAGCCTGGTACATACGGAAAACCCCATGTTGTCATTTTTACACTTTAGTTTTTGTACAGATTAAACAAACAGTATATAACGTGTTAATCAGAGAGCTTTAGAGGAGCTGGTAGGTGGATTTTGTTCCCTTTGGACAGAGCTAAGCTAACTGTTTCCCCCGTTTCCAGTCTTTATGCTAAGCTAAGCTAACCAGCTGCTGGCTTCATGTTTACTGTACTCTCTGAGAGAAAGAGAAGAAGTGTATTTCCCAACATGTTGAACTATTCCTTTAAGGATACGACAGTTTATTTTGCTGATGTTTGGATATATAATGTCAGTGTCATTTCCTGCAGGAGAGGGGACTGTCCGCGACATCGAGACACCAGAGGAACCTGCATCAACACAAAGCAGCCGTCAGTCAAAATGCCGTCACCGCTGTTCAGTATGCGGCAGGGAGTTTTCTCGTCCGTCTCGGCTGGCGGACCACATGATCACGCACTCTGGAGAGAAACCGCACAGCTGCTCCGTGTGCGGGAAGCGTTTCACAAAGAAGATAAACGTGGTGGTGCACCAGAGGGTCCACACCGGTGAGAAGCCGTACTCCTGCCCAGACTGTGGGGTCAGCTATGCCCAGCTGGGCTGCCTGCGGAGGCACCGTCTCCGACACGCCGCCGAGAAGCCCCACCACTGTTCGGTGTGCGGCCGCGGCTTCATTCAGCGGCGGCATCTCGTACAACACGAACGGACACACACCGGAGAGAGGCCGTTTTCCTGCCCGCTGTGCCCCAAACGCTTCGCCTCCAGGACAGGCCTCACCGATCACCAGAAGACCCACGCAGAGGCGAACCTGTACTCCTGCTCATTCTGCGAGAAGGTCTTCTCTACACCATCGTCCTTCAGGGATCACGTGAGACTCCACACGGGACAGAAGCCTCACCCCTGCTCGCTGTGCTGCAAGAGCTTCAACCGGCCGGGCCTGCTGAGGAAACACCTGCAGAAACATGCAGAGCAAAGAAATGTGGTCAGAGCTGAAGGTGCAGCTAGCAAGGTGAGCGACGGTACGATGAATATGTTTGTGTTTGAAGAGTTTTTTTATGGCTGTACCCACAATCCAACATTCACTCCAACTCCACGCTGTGATTGGTCAGCTGTGCAGAGGTGAACCTTACCTGAACTCCGGCAAGCTTTCAGTGGCTCCTGTAATTTCCATTCTCCCTTTCTCATTCACGTCCCCTATTCTGTCACTGTCGTCGTGCTAAGCTAAGCTAGCAGTCAAGAGGCTACGGCTCTGTACCTCCTGCTCAGCTGCTAGTGAACCACACAGCACCGGGGCTAAAGAACGTCACAGAGCAGAGACTAGATATGTGCTGAAAGCCCGACACCCTTTCAGCTCAGTGCAGTCTCTGTGGTTTAGCTCTGATACTGAGTGAAGTAGGAAACGGTAGATTTTTAACTAAGATGTCTTCATTTCCCACCAAACTAACTACTGAAAAAGTTTAAATCCTTTCGAAAGGATTCAGATTCTGAACAAGATTCAGATTTGATAAAGTTTCATCGTACCCCGTCCCTCCATGACAGCCAGATGTAATATCACTAACACGGTTGAAAACGTCTGAAAGGTGTTTCCATTGTTTGCAGTTAACATCCCAGTATTCAAATGCATTTATTGAATTTGTGAAGGTGTTGTGTTCAAGCTAAAACAGGTGTTAAGTTGCCTTTTAACAAAAAGCCTCAGCTCCTTTGTTACTAAATCTTGTGATCAAACCTCGTCTTAAACACCAGGAGGAAACGCTTCACCGCTGCTTCCTGTGCCACAAAGATTTCTCCACCGCCGAGAAGCTGCAGCAGCACGAGCAGCTCCACCAGGGGGCGCTGCAGTTCGTGTGCGACATCTGCGGCCGAGGTTTCGGCAGGGCGTCCCGGCTGAGGGAGCACGTGAGGTCTCACACTGGAGAGAGACCGTTCCAGTGCAACGTCTGCAAGAAGCGCTTCTCCATGCAGAGGGTGTTCAGGAAGCACCAGGAGATCCACAGCAGGGGGGGGCGCAGCAACGCCACACCTGACTGCAACGACCAGGTAAGCGTCACACCTTCACTACTGACGGCTCATCTTTTCATGACACGTCACAGTAGAGCTGAAACGATTAGCTGATTAATCACCAGGCAACTATTTTGATCATCAAATAATCGTTTGATTTGATTTTTCAGGCAGAAATCCCCAAAACCTGCTGCTTCCAGCTCCTTAAATATGACGATCAGCTGCTTGTTCATGTCACTGTGAAGTGATTATGTTTGGTTTTAGATTATTGATCGAACAGAACAGGACGTCACCTTGGATTCTGTGTGCAGTTTAAACAAATCATGTTTTTTAAAGGTTTCCAGCTAAATTCATGTTTTTAAAAACAATACAATCACTGTATTTCTTTCTACCTGTGCAGCGTTTCTGTCTGTCAGCAGCTTCAGACACACAGGGTCTACAGACTCGGCACAAGAAGAAGACGACTACAGAAGTTAAACTGGTCCATTTAATGGGCTGAAGTTCAGGTTCATAATAAGGTGACTCCCAGGTGAACTGATCTCACTGCTGCTGTCTGTTACAGGAACCAGAGGAGCAGCTCTGTGACGGCAGCACGGCGGCAGTTTCTGCAGCGAGCTGCAGTCTGAACGGGCTGAATGTCGAGAATAGAGACGAGGAGGAGGAGGAAGAGGAAGCGGTGCATTCACTGACCGGTCAGAACACTCAGCTAACATCAGTTCAAAAGACATCATAGACTGAAATAATGGCATTATATACATGCAGGTGCACAGAATCACATTTCTTCCAATCACAGAGGAGCTGCGTGAACAGGTTTCTAACTCACATTTACTCTTTTAGTCACAGAACATGTTAAAACCTGTTAAACTGGACAAAATGTGCAACAAAGAATTTAGATTCACTTTTCCATCCAAATGTGTTCATTAAGTTTTAAATGTTCCATTAAATCAGACAAAAATACACAAGTATTAACAGTAAGGATAAAATTTAGATTTCTCGTTGAGCAGGAAACACTTCCAGCTTGTAACACTTCTGTTTGTGTGCAGATTAAAGATGCAGCATGTTAATCAGCTTTAACAGTGTTGGCAGGTGGATCTTTGGACAGAGGACCACGTCCTGACTCCAGCTCTGGACTAAACACACATTAAACATATATTCAGATTCAGCATTTTATTTATTTTTATTCTTCTTTTATTGGACAGTAACAGCTGCAGAGAGACAGGACAGGGAGAGACAGGAAAGGTGAGAGAGAGACGGGGGATGACATGCAGTAGGGCCCGGGCCGCTCTGCCAGGTGAGCTACCTGGGCGTCCCAAGATTCAACACTTTCAACATAGTTGGTAGGAATTTAGTTTTTTTAGTTTTTGTTTGGTGTGAGTTCACCAAACTGAAACCTCACATCACAGCAGGCTGTCGGTACCACAAACCAGCTATGATGTATCCGTGTCTTTACAGTGTTTTAAAGGAAACAGTCCAGTGTATTGTGTGTATTTAGTTGTTATTTGTAGTTAAACATGTTGAAGTAAAAAGCTGTCAGGCAGCTGAACTACAACAGGCACCGTTATCATTCTTTTGTGAACTGATGAAGACCAGCACCAAACCACTAAGGTACAGCAGCAGCTAATGCTGATCTTACTACGGATTGATCATTTAGTAGATACAACATCTAAAGTGATGAAAAACGTCCATCTCAAGCTCAGAGAGCCCAAACAGTTCTTCTTGACAGACCAGAGTCAATAACATAAATCATGCATTTAACAATGATTTCAAACATTTAAATCAGCGATGTAGAACACAAACTCCTGCTATAACATCCATCAGGGACCACTTCCTGTCTGAGTCCTCCTGATTCTGAACTGTATTCCTGTGTTGATATCTGCAGACGGCGGTCCCGGCGGCGTGAAGAAGCTCCACAGCTGCTCCGTGTGTGGGAAGAGCTACCCGAGGCCGTCCAGACTCCGAGAGCACTTCAAGATCCACGCGACGGAGAAGCTGCACCGCTGCTCGGTGTGCACGAAGGCCTTCACCACCACGACCAACCTGAGAGCCCACGAGAAGATCCACATGGCCAACAAACCTCACCCCTGCAGCATCTGCCCCAAGAGCTTCCTGAGGCCCTGCCTGCTCCGCAAACACATGAGGATCCACATCAGGGACGGACTCATCGCAGACCCCGCTGACAAGGTGAGACCAGAGACCTCCGGACACCTGGAGAAGGATTCAGGGTTAGGACCTCACATTTCTATCATGACTGTTCAGGTAGATTATATGAAATCACACAGATTTGTTTCTGTTTGTGAGAAGAAGTCGGGACAGATTTGACGGAATAGGTTTAGATTTGTGTGATAATTAGATTTAAAAGAGAAATACACGTCTATACAGATTAATTCTAAACATAATGATACATCAACTTAAATAGATATACAAGTAAACTAGTGATAGTGACATAGAACATATTACTAATAATAAACTTATTGTAGTGGTAACTATTATCTACCAAGAATAAAAAAAGGAAAAGTCCAAATGTAGAAGACAAAGAGTTTGATGTGGTCTGTGTCAGGAGTTCTGGTTCAACATGAAGACTGAGGAGGAGGAGGAGGAGAGAGGGATGATGATGATGGAGGAGGAAGGTCTGAACGAGCAGGTATTATATTGTAGTTGGAGTCCTTTTAATCATCATGTGATATGATCGATGAGATTCAGAGAGTCGTTTGTCTTCTGGTGTCTCCAGGACTCAGAAGACCTTTCTGCCTCCACCGAGTCCTTCGTCACCAAGTCCAGACCTCTACCTGGTAACCATGGTGACCAGGACCGCCTGCTGGTGAAGGAGGACGACAGAGAAGAAAACGAGGAGGGAGACGTCAGCGGTTTGATAAACTCCGATGGAGAGGAAGAGGACTGGAGGCTCATCGGTACGTCAGTGTTTCAATAAATCAGTCAGAGAAAGTTTCAGTAAAGTTTATTCAGACAGGACGGCCGCGTGACAGAAACTTTGTTCTTCTACTATGAAGAAAAACGTGAAGCTGCAGACCATCAGATCTGTTCTGCAGTGAAGTTCAGTTTCACAACATGTCAAGTTCTCCTCCAACAACATTAAAACGAGCTCACAAGTTTATTACAGCAGCCATGTTGGCAATCAGACCGTGCAGCTGCTCAGACAGACGGCCAACATGTCTGACTTGCCAAATATCCCCCCAATCATCCGAGAGCCAGAACATTGATCGTTCAGGTGATTAAATCAGGTGTCGCAACCTCAAACTGTCAAACGACAACTGATGTGCCAGAAATCCACCTCTTCTGATCAGTTTAACAGAATTTAATCTGTAGAGTTTCAGCCTCCAGACAAACTAATATTTATTTACCTCCAGCTGCCGAGGACGAACAACCGGTAAACCAGCTTCAGATCAGAGAATGTGTCACAGTATCTGATTTGAAATGGATTATTGAACCAATTCCAGTTCTGTGAACATAATAGAACAAACTAGAGAACACACTCCGCCACAGTGTAATCCACCATCACTGTCTGATAAGAGCTGTCTCACTGATAACCCCCTTCATGTCTCTGACAGAACAAGATGGCCGCCCAGAGATCCAGGCAGACAGCGGCGGCGGCGGGAAAAGGAAGCACTGCTGTCCTGTTTGCGGTCGAGACTGTTTCAAGGCGTCGGCGCTACAGAAACACCTGAGGATCCACTCGGGCGAGCGTCCCTTTCAGTGCCCCACCTGCAGGAAGAGCTTCACCCAGCAGGTCCACATGACGGAGCACCAGAGGATCCACACCGGGGAGAAACCCTACACCTGCACCGACTGCGGCAAGAGCTTCACCTTCTCCAGCGCCCTGCGGCGACATCAGCGGCTGCACACCGACGCCCGGCCTTACCAGTGCTCCGTCTGCCACAAGACCTTCAAACAGCAGAGCTCGCTCAAGAGCCACCAGCTGACGCACTCCAGAGTCCGCTACCAGTGTCCACTCTGCAGCAAGAGCTTCAGCCGCGCCCTCGAGCTCACCTACCACGTGGACGTGCACTCTGACAACCGGCCCTACTTCTGCAACATCTGCAAGAAGAACCTGAGCGGAGCCAGGATCTTCCGCAACCACATGAAGAAGCACGAGGCGCCGAACTCACCGCTAACGCTACCGCCGCGAGCCGGACCGGAGGACACCGAGACCTCAGAGGTCTGATGGTGTGAGTCAAGAGACGCCGAGTCTGTAAAGACCTTTGACATGTCAGCAGCCAATCATGTGGACTAGAAGTTTTCAGGTAACCAGTGATGTCACTAGAGTTTTAGGCTGATGGAGCAGAGGACGCTCACTGACGGAGAATCATTCAGAATGTTTAACAGCATCAGTACAAGCCCTGCTAGCTAAACACAGCTAACAGACAAATACATCAACCAAATGTGACTTAACTGTTTGTTGTCACCACTTCCTCCATATGAAGGTCAAAGGTCAGCCGCAGTGCCTTGCTCAAGGACACTCTGTTGATCTGTTAACCCAAAGACGGTCTGTGTTGAGCCATGAGGCCGTCCTGCTGCTACAGTGTGTTAGTGTCCGTATCATTACAGTCCTGCAGATGTAATCAATATATTTATTTCTAGTAGAAATCACTGAAGCTCTGCTGCTGTTCAATAAAGAGACTGAGACCCGAAACCTCCTGTCAGCGAGTCTTTCACACGTAAAGCTGTAAAAGTTTAAATGTCTTTAATTTAGTAAAACAGAAGAGTTTGTTCAGTAAAACAGCATCGAGCATTTTTATAGCTGCTCTGTTTCTTCTTCTGCTCATTTAAGATGAAATATTTGATCAGCTTGTTTCTTTCCCGAGCAGCGATCACATCATGTACTCCACACTCCTCCTGGGACATTCAGATCAATATTCTGTGACTGAGGAAACAAACTGCTTTGTGATGATGAAACTTATTTTGTGAAAACAGGCAGGTCGATCCTGAAGAAACTGATCAGGTCGTCTGTAATATCTTAATGATCCGAAGCCTTGTTCCTGTCTGTCTCTCTGTGTGTGTGTCTGTGTGTGTGTCTGTGTGTGTGTGTGTGTGTGTCTCTGTGTGTGTGTGTGTCTGTGTGTGTGTGTGTGTCTGTGTGTGTGTGTGTGTGTGTGTGTGTGTGTGTCTCTGTGTGTGTGTGTGTCTGTGTCTCTGTATGTCTGTGTGTGTGTGTCTCTGTGTGTGTGTGTCTGTGTGTGTGTCTGTGTGTGTGTGTGTGTGTGTCTGTGTGTGTGTGTGTGTGTGTGTGTGTGTGTGTCTGTGTGTGTGTGTGTGTGTGTCTGTGTGTGTGTGTGTGTGTGTGTGTGTGTGTCTCTGTGTGTGTGTGTCTGTGTGTGTGTCTGTGTGTCTGTGTGTGTGTGTGTGTGTGTGTGGTAACGAGGGTTTGCAAAGACTCTGGAAGAAACATCAGAAGACAGAATCATTTATTAGGTTTCAGGACATTTAAAACAGTTTGACCTCGTCAGACTGACGGCTCTCTGCACGTCAGCACTACAGCCAAACTATTAGATGATTATTTGATTGACAAAATTATTCGGCAACAAATTTTATTTTTTAGCAAAATCTCAGGTTTCAGCTCCACAAATGTAAATATTTACTTGTTTTCTTCGACTCTTCTAATTATAAACTGGATATTTTTGGATTTTGACCTTTTGATCACAAAACAACCTGTTTGATTATCTCATCCTGGGCTTTAGAAAATAATAAAAGGACATTTTATAACCAAACCATTAATCTATTAATCAAAAAAATGTTTGCAGATTAATGTTAAAATGAATCGTTAGTTGCAGCTTTAATGAGCCCGTTCTTCTAAACTAGTTCATTTTGATAGACAGTTTTAGTTTTTAGTGACTGGTGGGTCCAGCAGAGACTACAGACGTTAACAGAGTTACAGAGCTTCTTGTTAAATACGAGTGAAGATCGAAAAGCTTTCGCTCTGAATTTGGGAAAATTTAGAAAATGACATCTTGAATATTTCGTGGATCCAGAATTCAAAGCTGTTTCAGACCTTAAGTAGGAACATCTGGAACCTCATGTTCCTGTTCTCTCTGCAGGGGTTCAGGTCTCTGATGGGTTGAATATTTGGATCAGACTTTGTCCCTCCCACCAGCAGGGGGCGCCAGCAGACAGACAGACAGTTAGCAGCAGGGACATAACACAGTTAATCTGCTTTTTATTAACAGGAACAGTTTGCCGCCTCTTCAGATGTAGGAAGTGTTTGACAAATGGTTTAGTGAGGATCTAAATAAAGAAGGAGGTCTAAAGTAAAATGTACTCAGAAATATTGTACTTTATTCTACTTTGTTACAGATTAAACTACCAGCTGCAGCTCCAGCATGAAGGGGTTAATATGACACCAACATCAAGTAGTTTGACTTTAACAGAAAAGTCCAAATCTGAGCAGCAGGTCTCCTGACTGCTAGTCCAGAAACACTGGATCCTACGTTTCCCATCATGCAAATGGTTAGTGTCTTTCATTAGAGCCTCCCTGCTGCAGTGGTGGAAGAAGTATTCAAAGTACTAATAC
Organism: Macquaria ambigua; assembly: GCA_008360985.2. NCBI lineage: Eukaryota > Metazoa > Chordata > Actinopteri > Centrarchiformes > Percichthyidae > Macquaria > Macquaria ambigua. Next base: position 16,233 of record VMKM01003344.1, on the reverse strand, counting down.
CACACTGAAAATACTCCACTACAAGTAAAAGTCCTGCATTTAAAACCTGACTGAAGTAAAAGTATTATCAGCAGAATGTACTTAAAGTATCAAAGTAAAAGTATTGGTGTTGTTTGTACTGAAACTTGATTGTATTGAGTATCGATGATAAACTGGTCCCTGTCAGTGTGTTCCTTTATATCTGATGTTTCTGGATTAATATTTTAAAAAATCACCACATCTGGAGATACAAGGTTTTCACTGGACAGGAAGTAACTAGTAACTAAAGCTGTCAGATAAAAGTAGTGAAGTAAAAAGTACAATACTACCTCTGAGGTGTGGTGCAGTAGAAGTAGAAAGATGTATAAAATGGAAATACTCAAGTAAAGTACACGTATCTTGAATTTGTACTGAAATACAGTACTTGAGTAAAAGTACTTAGTTACTTTCCTCCACTGGAGAACTGCATGTAACTTATCAAAATAAAAGCCTCTCCTGGTCCAGCTCCTCGGGGGGCGTGGCCAGGGTGATGCAGTGGGCGGAGTCAGAGGGAATAACTCCACCCTTCAGCCTGTGAGCTGCAGGATAAAAGCTCCTCCTGTCAGGCTGCTGCATGTCTGTCTGACAGTCTCAGGTCCAGGCTGAACCCTGGTCTTCATCTCCAGTCTCAGGTCCAGGCTGAACCCTGGTCTTCATCTTTAGTCCCAGGTCCAGGCTGAACCCTCATCTTCATCTTCAGTCTCAGGTCCAGGCTGAACCCTGGTCTTCATCTCCAGTCTCAGGTCCAGGCTGAACCCTCATCTTCATCTCCAGTCTCAGGTCCAGGCTGAACCCTGGTCTTCATCTTTAGTCCCAGGTCCAGGCTGAACCCTCATCTTCATCTTCAGTCTCAGGTCCAGGCTGAACCCTGGTCTTCATCTCCAGTCTCAGGTCCAGGCTGAACCCTCATCTTCATCTCCAGTCTCAGGTCCAGGCTGAACCCTGGTCTTCATCTTTAGTCCCAGGTCCAGGCTGAACCCTCATCTTCATCTTCAGTCTCAGGTCCAGGCTGAACCCTGGTCTTCATCTCCAGTCTCAGGTCCAGGCTGAACCCTCATCTTCATCTCCAGTCTCAGGTCCAGGCTGAACCCTGGTCTTCATCTTCATCGTTTTCATCTTTAACTGGCCTCTGAGTTTGCAGCATGTCGGCTCCACAGACCCTGCAGGAGGTTTTTACCAACAGCTCTGAGAAAAACACCACCGGAGCTCAGGACTGGACCGAGGTGAGAGCTCACACTCTAAACTTTACTCAGCACTGTGTACAAATACAATGTTGCAAGTAAAAGTGCTGCATTTTAAAATTTTACTTCAGTAAAAGTACTATCATTAAATTGCACTTAAAGTCAGCGATGGAAGAAGTCCTGCATTCAATATCTTACTTAGTAAAAAGTACAAAAGTATCAGCATCCAAATGTACTTAAAGTACCAAAATTAAAAGTACTCATTATGCAGAACGATATTTAAATTATTGATGCATTAATGTGTTCATCACTTCGATGTTGCAGCTGGTGAAGGAGGAGCTAATCTCAACTACTTTATATATAATCTATAATAATACATCATTTATTAGTTGATATTTTGATTTAATAATCTGAATCTGTAAAGTAACTAAAGCTTTAAAATAAATAGTGCAGTAAAAAGTACAATATTTGCCTCTGAGATGTGGAGTAGAAGTATGAAGTAGCAGAAAGCAGTACAAGTACCTCAAAACTGTATTTAAGTACAGTACTTGAGTAAATAGTTACTTTCCAGCACTGCTTAAAGTATCAAAAGTAGAGTCCACATTATTGTCATGATGCAGCGTTAGATTATTATTATTGATGCTCCAACATGCAGCAGCAGTTTGATGTTGCAGCTCATGTTAACATCTATACGCTGCTGGGGGGGTTAAGAGATCAAACTGCTCGTTAGCAGCGTTACAGCAGCCTCACTGAAGTTTATCAAAGCATTTTAGAAGATCTAAATATTATTCAAATGTTCAGGAACTAATTCTATTTTTGAGCGACTTGTAGTTTCAGCTCTCAGGTTGGAAAAGTGTCAAAATATATAGAATCAGCTCCTGAGTTTAGATGATCTGGACTTTAAGCAGCGATCATCAGCTGCAGAGTGACGCAGCAGCTCAGCTCTGGAAACTTTAGAGACTGCAGCCTGCAGGTTTCTGTGACTTCTTCTCTTTTTTAACACTTTCACTCTCCAACATCTGCAGCTGATGTGAACCCGAACCTAAAGGACAAGTCTGCTGATACTATTTTATTACTGTCAACTAATCCTTACTGCACCACATGTGGATTCATCCGCCGCTCAAAATAGTCCCCAACAAATGCACTATTTCCTCCTGTTTGTCTGATAAAAACTACAGTGAGCAGCTGTTTGAGGAAACCACTGAGCCTTCATTAAACATGTTGTTGGTTTGAATGAGTCCCGAGTCCTAAACGAGTCACAATGTGCTCTTCACCAAATGTAAAGCCATTTTAACAACAGAGTAATAATATATGAAATTTAAACTGATCAGGAATGCTTTTTAAAATTTGTATTTATTTGTTAAAACAAGTGCAGCTGAACTTTACAGCACAGAGTGAAGTGTGTGTTTCTGTCTCGCTGTATTTAAATAACAGACTGAGACTGAATCTTTGGGAGTTTCAGAGTTTCAGTTCATTTCTATAGAAATGACTTTGCGGAGACTTCAGACTTGTTATTGTGGTTTTATACTTCTTAGAGGCTCTGATGATGTCGATCTGTCTGCTGAGAAATATTTAGATTTTATTATCAAATGATTTGTAAAGTTCAGGTTTCTGGACCTTCACTTCCACTTTTTGCCAATTTATTTATTTTCTTTTGCTTTTTTTTGTAAATTGCAGTTAAATACTTTTTATTTTCAGATCAGGCGCGACACGTTTTCTTTAATTCACTCTTTTAAAGTTCATCTGTTTTCAGTTCCTTGTACTTTGAAACTTCCTCGCTGCGTAATAAAACGTGAATTTAAAGTGTTTTTAATGTGATGTTGAACTGATCTGGGTCTGCTGTCTGCAGGTGTATGACGCGGTCAGGTGGATCCAGCTCGTCATGGCTGTTCTCAGGTCAGCGACTTCATCACGTACTGCTTCATTCCCCTGGTGGTTAAACTGGGTACTGCAAACAGCTGTAGAATTAAACCCTGCAGCATTCTTTATTTTTTCCGCACTAAACTTGTGATTTCTGACAAGATTTTACTTTATTTTTTAAATGTTATTTAATTGGATATTACAGTCAATGAAAATGTGAGTTTAATCCAATAAAACATAATGTACAGATTCTACTGTACAAGAGATAAAGACAGAAATATATGTTGCAAACGTTTAAATTGAATTTGAATCTATAAAGTTGTAAACTTCAGGATATATTAGAGGATGCAGTGAGGTATCTGCAGAGTTGGATTATTACGAAACTTTACACTCAAATCCACTTCCCCTCCTCCGCTGCTGCTCTGGGGAAGGAAATGTGTATTATTTGAAAATGGAAAAGACAAAAGCTGCTGAAAATAACTAATTAAGAAGTAAAAACATGGACTTATTTAAACCTTTTAAACCTGGTTCACAGTTTGATTTTGTTGGTTTATTTTAAGACTTATTCATGACACGTTTATGATTATTTATATTTCACGTCTTTAAATGAAGTTGAGCAGATATGACGAGACTGAGCCTGTTTGTTCTGTCATGTTTATGATGTAGATTCAATCTTTTTTTTTTTTAAAGTTATTTCATGTATTTGAGTCCCGTGTTTGTCTCCTCCGTTTCTGGGTCATCTACACTGTAACTGACTGACAGGAAGGAGGTCAGAGGTCAAAGGTCACAGCACTCAGACAATAGAGGAAGGAGAAGTTCCAGTCAGCATGAAATAATCTGATTAGAGCTCATTGTTTCTCCTCTTTGTTTTTTAATTCTTGCAGCTTTTTCATCGACAGACACGTTGAGAAAAAGGTTTTACTGATGATAAACATTTTACTCAGAAAATGTAGATGAAGGCCGTCTTTATTTCATTATATTTGCAGTATTCTGGGTTCGGGCTCCATCATCGTCTGTGTGATGTTACAGAGACTCAGCTGGACGCCGGAGGTCAGTCTCAGATTTTACTCTCTGTTTTCTGAGGGACTGTTTGCATGATGGACTCTGAATCTGTAACTTGTGCTCAGGTTTTATTTTAGACATTCTCAAATGTATTTCTAGATCTTTTCTGCTTATATTCATAAACTTGAATTTATCATGCAGAGCTTTTGTTTCACAGGTCTACAGGCTTTAAAACAATTCCATCATTTCACAAACTCAAACTATTTTTGACCCTTTCTGAAGTCCATGTATCTGTATATTTGTCACTAGTAGAAAATAATAGAGTCCCTGAAAGGTCACGGAGGGAATTTGTTTCTCTACGTTTGCAAAACTTCATGCGAGAGAACGTAAAAGAATTTCAGAAGAAAGATTCCCACCGTGTCGTTTCAGGGGCTCCATGAAATAATGTGAAAACAGCTGGATTATAAGTGTGTGTGTGTGTGTGTGTGTGTGTGTGTGCAGCTGCAGCCTCTGTTCCTGCTCAGTGTGTCTGACCTGCTGCTCGCTCTCTGCTGGCTGATCGGAGCTGCTCTGTTCTCTCAACACTGCAGCAGCCTGAACACACACTGTTACCACCTGCACACTGTGGAGCAGGTAACACACACACACACACACACACACACTGTTACCACTCGCAATACCCGTGAGCAGTGCGTAAACACACACACACAATAATATCAATATCATCATTACACTGTGCCAGCCACCTGCACACTGTGGAGCAGGTAACACACACACACACACACTGTTACCACCTGCACACTGTGGAGCAGGTAACACACACACACACACACTGTTACCACCTGCACACTGTGGAGCAGGTAACACACACACACACACACTGTTACCACCTGCACACTGTGGAGCAGGTAACACACACACACACACACTGTTACCACCTGCACACTGTGGAGCAGGTAACACACACACACACACACACACACACACACACCCCTCTTCTTATTCAGTTCCACACACACCGTCCTGCTGCCCCAAATACTCACTAGAGACCCACATGTGGATTCATCCGCCGCTGAAAATAGTCCCCAACAAAGTCACTATTTGCTCCTGTTAGTTTGATAAAAACTACAGCGAGCAGCTGTTTGAAACATCAAACTACAGATTTGTGTTTTTAAAGATTTACGTCTTCAGCAGGAACCAATGGGCTCAGAGCTGAGAGCCACAGACAGGAAGTCAGACAGGACTGAGAGCCACAGACAGGAAGACAGACAGGACAGAGAGCCACAGACAGGAAGACAGACAGGACTGAGAGTCTGAACATGAGATTCGTAAAAAACATGTAGAACAGCAGCAGACTGAACCTTTAAAGTCCCTGAAAACCTCCTGCATCTTGTTAATCAGCTGTTTATATGATGGCGTTAGAACCATTCTGCTCATTTCACATGACATTTTACGTTTTGTCTGAGCTCTTCTCTCTATTAGAAAAGACGAGTCTTACTTGATTATTTAGTCCCAAATATTTAATATTAAACAAAGAACATGTGAAACAAGTGTTCAGGTTCTTTAACAGACAGCAGGTCAGTTGTTGCTGCAGCACAAACACATGATACTCAGAGTTTTGGGGGAAACTTTTGTGCTTTTCCACTAATGTTGGAAGATATGGGATTTCCTTCTTCTGAAAACAAACCAATACATGTTCCCTAAAAATCAAAATCAGGAACCTCCACATGAAACTGCATCCTCCTGACCCAGAGAGACCGTTCACAACTGGACAATCTCAACTTTGTCCTGCAGACAAATGCAGCTGAAACAGGAAGTTTCACCACAAAAATCAAACCAAACTCCAAATTAAACAACCCGAATTTACCAGAATGATCAGATAAACTGAAGGAGGACTGTATTACGTATGTTGAGGAACTGTTGGTTCATCAGGGAGCTCAAACAGAAACGCAGCAAATTAACTGGCTTTAAAACACATTACAGCTCAGTTTCCTCCAAACAAACAACAGGAGCTTTACTTACATTCAGCTGCAGACAGACTGGAAAGACAGGAGCTGTCAGCCACCAGCTGCAGCTCTTCATCGTCAGTCTTTAAATTAGGTCCCTCCTCCCAGCTCAGTGATTGGAGGATGGGTGTGTCAGTCAGCCTCGTGGTTTCCTACAAACTAAAGCAGATAAACTGCAGCGCTCTGCTTCATAAGTGAATCATGAGGAGTCTCTGTTGTAGACTTAAAGCTTCCATCATCCTCAACAGATTTTTAAACAACCCGATGATACTATTAATCTACGAGAAGGTGACTCATTTCCCAAACCCAACCAAATCTTGATCACAACTTCAGCTCAAGTCTATGCTGCAAAGTGCAGAAGAAGAAGTCCAAATCCCTGGAGACAAAGAAGAGGAAGAGTACACTTAGATTCCCATACGGGGAGTTGAACCCAGCTAGGTGAAAACCAGGAATCCTGACCGCTAGACCATATGGGACTTGACTACAGTTAAAGATGGCTGCCAGAAGATTATTGGGACATGATGCAAAGATAATGTCTTGAGATAACAGCTCTTACTGACTCCTGCTCTCAGTTTCTGAAGATGTCTCATTCAAAACTCTGTCGTTTGACCCATTTTGTCTTGTTTGGGGGCAGCAGGTAGCAAACACCACCAGACCATATGGGACATGTTGGGTGAAGTTTAGAACAGCTTTCTTGAGTGTCTGATAACTTGTTATTTCAAGATGCTAAGCTATCTCGTGAACATGATTTCGTGAAACTCTCGCGCTGTTGTTCTTTGACATGTCCCATATGGTCTAGCGGTCAGGATTCCTGGTTTTCACCCAGGCGGCCCGGGTTCAACTAATTATGATATTTAAATATGTGTAGACATGTACCAATGGCTGCCACAAGTTCTATTAAATCCCGATCACATGATGTTTCCTGATGAAACTCCAGCTCATAGAACAAAGTCCGTCCTGCAGAGTGATCCTGCTTTGGTTTAACATGTAAAAAGACCAGGTCCTTTAAAGTCATGTGAAAACGCTGTTTCTTGTCCAGAGTATTTGGCTGAATACTGAAATAAACAGGTCTACTGATTGAAGAGATCCTGTCCTGGTATTTTGGGTGGTTTGTCCCAGACTGACCCGGTCCAGAGCTGATCCTGAACTGGGTCAGTCTGGGATGAAATAGAGCAGCAGAACCAGGACAGACCTCAGACACCACAAAACATTCCTGACCTACATTAATTGTTCAGAAGCACCGAGGCCCGGCTCAGCTGCTGGTCTATCTCTGTATGTGACCTCTGGTGATCGCCCTTTCACGTGAGTTTTTACCGAAGTGCAAACTCTGTTTTCGTTCTGTCAGATTCTGTACCTGGCCTCCTTCTTCTACACACTCAACTATGTGTGGAACCTCTACACAGGAATCAGAGAGAAGTTCTACAGCTGCATTAACGGATACCCGGGGCAGGTACATGCAGACCACCACGCATCACCGCTCACCTTACACAACAAGAGGCTGACCGAGCTTTAGCTTTCCTAATGAGTAACTGCTCCTTTAAATAAATCCTTTAATTGTTTCCATATTGGGAACACTGACTCAAAGGAACAGTTCCACAGTTACGCTATTGTTCATGTGTGCACGAAGCTGGAGCCATGAGCTGGTTAGCTTAGCTTAGCATAGTTTAGCATGAAGACTGGAAACAAGGGGAAACAGCTAGCCTAGCTCTGGCCAAAGCTGACAAAATTTACCTCTGAGGCTCGCTGATTTTATATCTCGTTTGTTTATCTGTACAAAAGTGTAAAAGCCACACGTCGTGGTTTTACAGGGGGTTATGTGCCGGACTATTTCTTGCCCAGGACCAGTAACATCCTGGAGTCTCCGCCGGTTGCCTGGCAACATAACCATGGCATCATGGCATTGATCTTTTCATCTAACTCTCTGCAAGACAGCAAACAAGCATTTTTCCTGAAATGACGCACACGCTGTCCAGCTAATCTTAGTTTTGTGTGAATTTGAATCTGTTTCTTCTGTTAAATCATCTTTTTTCTGTCCAGTTTTCCAACAGAGTGAGCACCGCCGGCAAAATCACTGCGCTGCTTTCAGGGTGAGTACGAAATATTGATCTCATCCTTCCGTCCACCTGAGTCCAGTTTAACAAACATTTAACATCCATACTGACGGAGCTGTGATGTAAAATGTATCTGCCCTCCTCTGGTGTTTGCAGTCTGTTTCCTGTGCTGCTGATGACGCCTGTTTTTATACAAGGAAACATCAGCCAATGTCAGGCCAACTTCAGCGAGCCCTACCGGTGAGGAGAAAACCTGAGATGTTCAGACAGAATGAAGGAACACAAATCTAACATGAAGCTGATTTAACTGAAAGTATGGATCAAGTATTTCATTCTGCTTCAAACAGAAGCTACGGGAACATTCAGGTTCTGTTCTGATGATAAAAATGTGTGTGATTTATTTTGTTTGTTTGTTTTGACCCTCACTGTGCACCGTACCACACCAGGTGTCTGCTGATGCACACCGGAGCGCTGTTTCTTACCTCAGAGCAGCAGCAGCCAATCAGAGCCTGCAGCCTGCTGCACACCTACCGCATCACCGTCTTCCTCGCCACCTTCTTCTTCACACTTCTCAGCATCACAGTGAGTGACGTGAAAGGACATAAATGGCTCCTCCCGATTTATTGAGGGGGTGTTGACACAAACTGTCCTCACTCTGTCTAAACGTCTTCTCCTGCACCAGGTGCTCGTGGTCAAAGCCCGTCGCATTTACAGGCGGGTCGTGACGTCGAACGGTTACCTAGGCAACCAGCAGCGGGCCTCCTTCCGTGTGATGGACCGACGGATGCTCCTTTACCCGCTGATCTTCATCCTCTGTTGGGGTCCAGGTTTGTTTCTTCATCCTAACTCAAGTCAGACAGACAGGAGGTCAGAGTTCACATGTTTCTGATGTGATGAATGAAGGTTTGAATCTGTATCTGAGGCTGGTTCTGTGTTGTTTCCTCAGCGGTGGGTCTGGCGTTTCTCCGGGAGGTGAAGCCCTCAGCAGGTCAGGGCGAGGCCGGGGTCGCCCTCTACATATCACAGGTCAGTCTGCAGCAGGACTGTAGTTGTTTCTCACTCTTTGTCGACTCTGAAAACCGGATCTGTCTGAACAAACCTGCAAAGAAAGTCTCCACACTGTAACATTTAAGTTACAAGCATGGACAGCCTCTTTATGCGCACTTCATACAGAGGCTCTGGCCCCGGGGCCCCCTGACCCCCTGGGCCTTTGGGCCTGTACCCGGTAGGCCTGTTCAGTAAGTAATCTGGTTACAAGTACGGATTTTGGCCCTTAAAAGCAGTGCAAGTGGAACTCCAGTCTCACACCGTGTGCCTGTTTTAAGAGGCCAAAGTTCATAGTTGTAACTTAAGCTGCGTTTCCACCCAAAGTACACCGAACTTTTAGTCCCAGGAACGACTTTTCGAGGAACTAAAAGGTTCCTTCAGCTCGTTGTTGTCTGTGTCTAAAGACCTGCAATGATTAGGCAACATAGTCCGCTGACGTATGAAAAAGCCACGGATGTTTTTACACGTCGTTTTTGTGCGCGACAACAACGATGGCGCCATATAAAGCGACGGACGGGCATCATTATTAACAGTAAACATGGAGGAGCTCAGTGAGGTCTGGACCCGGCCGTCGCTCCGTCTGTCGGATGCTTTCTTCTGTAACTCCGTTATGCCGAAGCACAATGAACAAAATGCATTTTCAAAATGGTGGCTTAAATAAAATGCTGCGAGTACTTGACCAATCAGAAATGTCCTGTGCTGCAAGCCCCACCCCCAAAGTTCTTGTATTTTTCGAAATTAATACCCCCCTTCCAATGTTCCTGGAACTTAATTCAGACCCTGGAGTTCCTCCAAAGGTTCCTGGGGAAGGTTCTTTCCTGCGGGGGAAACGTGGCTTTACATGTTTGTGTAGATTCAGTTGGGAACTTTAAGTGCTGAGTTAAAACAGCGGTTCTCAACCTGGGGGTCAGGACCTCCCCAGTAGGTCTCAAGATAAATCTGAGGGGTCACCAGATGATTAACAAGTTAATAAAGTAGAAGAAAAAGTATGAAAAGTAATATTGTATTATAATATTATTATATTCAAATCTTTGCATTTTATTCTGAAATACTGGAGAATTTGACTTCAGGCCTCTAAAATCTATTAAAATGAGAAGTCTTTGGCTGTATGTAACCTGTGACGGGGGTCAGGAGGAGGATTAACTGGCTGTAAAGGGTCTCAAGCCTTGAACAACTGGCATAAAACATGCAAAACAACCAGAATGATCCTTTAAAGCGTGCAGCTGTTACAGTTTCACTGTCTCCTGTCCTCAGGCTTTCACCTCGGCCTCTCAGGGTTTCCTCAACTGTCTGGTCTACGGGTGGACTCGTGCACGTCTCTGCCGAGCCGGCAGGAGGGTTTTATCTCGAGACGTGGACACTCAGACGCCTCTGCTGAGGTCGCAGAAGAAGAGAAGCTACCAAACGCTCCGCACCGTCGGCTGAAAGAAAGGGAAGAAGTGAGAAACTGAAAGTGAGACTGAGCAGGTGTTTTTCATCTGCAGCAAAGACTCAAGAGGAAAGTCTGAACTTTCAGAGCCACTGAGAGGGAAAACACCTCGGCTGAGTCTGCAGAGGACCAAGACTTCCACCTCTGATCCTGAACCGCTGAGGCGAGAAAAAGGGAAGAAGAAGAAAGAGGGGGGGTTTACTACGAGAGGAAGAGCAACGAAGAAAACAGGATTTGAAAGAGACGTGGCTGCATTCACTCTGCACCAACAAACCTCCCGGGTGTTCTGAAGTCTCTTCTACAGTTTCCATCCACCAGAGAATAAAACCACTTCATTTTCTACCTTAAAAGGCCCTTAAACATTTCATATTAACATGAAGATGAGAAGTGCATTGAATATATTGTACTGTAAGTGGCAAAACAGTCAAGTTTGATACTAATATTGAAGCCCAGTTGTGCTCTGATCCTGCAAGTTAAGAGATGTTTGAGGTCTTAAATTCAAGAGATTTAAGAGGAAGTTGGCATATAGATTTTGGGATAGCTGAAGCATTTTTATCAATAATGGCAATAATAATTCACAAATTCAGCACGACTTCTGTTGCTGGTTGCAGCTCTGCTCAGTAATTTCTGGAACATTTTAAAGGTAGAATTCTTCAGTGATGTGAGGCAGAAATCACTGGGCAGTCTTTGGACTCAACATTTACATTCTGCGTTTTTGAGCAGTTTGGTTCTTTTTTTGTCAGATTCTAATTAAAATATCTACAATTACAAACACGTTGTGTGTGTGTGTGTGTGTGTGTGTGTGTGTGATACCAGTTCTGTTTTGACTTGACATGAAGGATTAAAAGAGCATCAGACTCTACAGAAATGACGACGAGTAACTGCTGAAACTGATGAAGCAGTGAATGAATCTGTGAGTTTCTTCAACCGTGCAGAAACTCAGTGAGGCCGCCACACCACATGACCGTCCACCGCTTCATTCACAGAGACGCCGCCTGACGCAGGAGCCTGGACTCATTATGTGATGTGATGTTCGCCTCCTCCTCCTCCTCCACCTCCCTCCGGCTCTGCTGTGGGTGTTTCACCAGAATCTGCAGAAGAACAATGAGTTTCCTCTTCAGTCAGACCTCAACTCATCTGAAATACTGAAGTTCATCATGTCGCTGCAGATAAATGAAACTGAGATCAGTGAAATGAAATGTCAACTATTTCTGTTTTCTCTTCAGAAATTACACAGAAAATAAAAAAAATATATTTTTGGAACATAAAAAACATAAAAAGCAAGTGCACAACATCACCATCAGATATAAAGACACAGTGTAAAGTAAGCAGTGACATTATTTTAAGTTTTCATAAGTGACATAAAGATGACTGAGTCGCATTTTTTTTGCACATTTATTAGTTTTTGTGTCTCCCCGGTTGAATATTAGGAGGCAACTTTGTTTTGTCCAAAAATCTTAATTTAACATTCATGATAAAAAAAATCAAAACTAAAAAGATTGTCACTGAAAAAAGACAAATCAAAGAGAAGAGAAGTTATGACAGAAGAGAAGTTATGACAGCTCGATTATTCTAGTCTCTATCTACCGGTTCATTTTCAGCCTGTCAGACTGACTGACTGACATCAGTTTTGACCGACTGCGGCACAACAAAACCAACAACAGATACGCCGGCACATAGAGACAACAGTAGGTAAGGATGGGAAATGTCGTTGTATAATTCATTTACTACATTATGAAACAACCAGATATAACTATTTTTGATCCAAACTAGCTGAAATGTTTAAAAAAAGCAAAGTTGTGTTCTCAAAAAGTGGCGATGAAAAAGCACACATTTGCTCCCTGAGTCTAATACAGAGCGCTGCAGGGATGATGATGTATTTTTGTAGTCCAACCAGGAAGTTAGCATCGTCCTGGTTCCCTCCACAAAAACCCATTCAAGAAACCCACTGACTTCCAGACCAGGGAACAGGAAGAGCTAACATGCTAAAATGCTAACTCATTTCAGGGTTTTAGGACTCAGTCCTGCAGAACTCTGTGTGGGACTGCTGCTCCATTGCTCAGGCGCCTATGAGTGTATCTATCACGTATCTATCAATTTCATATTTTTGAAGTTGCCATATTAAAGCTGCATTTGTTATTTTGTCTCCACTAGGGGGCAGAAGAACTCCACAACATGCTGACAGACGTTCAGTCATGACATATTATCAGCTTATAAAGTTTTTGTGGCTAACAGTGACGTATTTACACATTCAGCAGACACAGAGCAACATGATCTTCCCATTGGATTCAGCTGCTGGAAACTCTGGGAAATGTAAGGAAGCACTACCTGAAGTCAAAAACGTCCTTAAACTCCATCTTTTCTCCTAGAAAGTAAAACAAGAGAAAGTCAATACATTTCTTTCATAACTAAAGGTTTTTTTTCTACCTGCTCTGCTGTCTGATGTTCTTAGAATTGATTCTCCCTGAAATGTTGTGCTGTCACCACTGATGTGATGAAATCTGGGTTTTTTTTACTGTCGGCAGTTTGGAAATAACAGATGCAGCCTGCCAGGCAACAAACACTGATGTTATTAATTAACTAGTGCAAACAGGGAGGAGTGTCAGGACTCTTTAAGATGTCCCCTGAATGTCTCTCTGTGCTGTGACTGGGAGACAAAGACCAGGTTACAATCCAACATGTTTCCCTTCAAAATGCTGCTCTCTGCTCTGGCTCTGACTCTGCTGGCTCTCACTGTGGACTCTTCGACCGGCGGCGGTAAGTCTTCTCAGTTTTGGGTGTCTGAACATGTAGAAACACAGTTCTGCTTGCAGAGGTGGGAAGTAACTGAGTACATTTACTAAAGTACTGTACCTAAGTACACATTTGAGACATGTACTTTACTTGAGTATTTCCATTTTATGCAACTATATGCTTCTACTCCACTACTTTTACTTTTCAGATTATAGTTTTTCATACCCTGTATCTCCAGCTGTGTTGATTCTGAATGTTTATGTACTGAAGGATGAACTGTTCCTTTATGGGTTGAGAAAGTTTTCCTACTTCAGGTAACATAAATGTGACTATCTGCTGCTCTGACAGGCGGCGCCCCCAACTACACCTACGATCTGTCAGGGTCGGACCTGACGAGGCTCTACAACTCCCCAGTTTTCAAGGCTGAGAGGATGAAGAGGCCGCTGGACGGGACCTCCTTTGTGTTGGGACCAATCAGCCACTCCGGGGTCAGGTCAGTCCACAAACATCAGCACCCAGTAGCACCTGTGGCTGACCACTCAGATTCAGATTCCTCATTCAGCTGGTAGATAATTAAATAATCCATATATATCCACTTCTGCCAGGTTTACATCGTGTTTTTCACATAGTTTATAAGCTGTGCCTCAGTTCAAGGCCGCGTCCTTCGAAGGCTGCATTTGAAGACCGAATGCGCCACAGCAGCGCGACAAGGCCATCCCATTTCGAAGGCTCCTCAACTTACCTGACGATACAAATGTTAAAAACAGGAACAACAGGAGCGGCGCTTCGTGACGCTGGTGACGCAAAATAGGAAATCCACCGTAGACCAGACCTTCTCATTTAACAACGCTCGGTTCGGCCTTCGTAGACCGCGTCCTGAGAAGGATGCAGTTCAGGCAGAGTACTGAAGTCCAGCTGCTTCATTCATGCTTCACCATCAGTGGCTCGTTCATCAGCTGGTTGGTTACCACGTCCTATCATATTCATGCTCAACATGATTAGTTTGATACTCTGAACTGTTTGCTGCTGCAGCTTCCTCCACCTCCCCACCCTCCTCCTTATTTTAGGTAATCTTTGGTGTTCTAGATCGAACTAAGATTTTATATATGAATACATTTATTAAGGGAGGATTGATTCTTTGAAAGCTTCCTCTAAGAGCTGAGTCTTTTCTGCCAAATCTATATATTGGTGAAACGGAGCACTGACTAAAATACAAGATCCTAAAGCACAAGAGCTCCATCAGGAGGCGAGACATACAAAACCCAGACTGTTTACAGAACAAAAGTGGTCCTAATAGAGGACCCTGAGGAACGCCTTTACGGTTCTTAGGAAGTCGGACGTCACACGATGATCTGTTAGAGACGTACTTCCTCAACCTTAATAAGACATGTTCCACTGCTGGCTGAGCTTGAAGTGGACCTGTCAGACTTATGAAAAAATAAAACACCTTCAGCATCTTCGACCTGCTGTTTGTTTCCCAGAGTGACGCTGGCTGACGGCTCTCGGTGGCTCGTCCACAAAGGCGGCAACTACGGCATCTCCTCTCAGACGGTGGTGACCAGCGCTCGACACATGAGCTCAGACTGGAGGGTAAATCTTTGAGTTTATTTAAAAATACATTGGTATCATTACAGAACACACTGTCAGTGGGTGAAACTCTTGCGCTCTGTGTTTTTATTCTATGTGCAGATTGTTCGAACTTTGGATTTCGAGGGGACGAAGACCGTTAGTGACTTTGTGGCGGACGGCGGCTCCGACTACAGTCTCATCTTCGATAACTGCCACCTGGCCTCTCGTCGAATGATGAAGAAGAAGAATTGAACTTTTCTGCTTTCTGAAAGGTTGAAGATGCAGTTTGTTTCCTCTCTGCTGAACAGATAATAAAGGTGAAAGCTCCTAGAGGGCGTCATGTGCTTTTTATTCCACTGGAGGGCTCCACACACCACAAGTGTGTTTCTTCTACAACATGTTCCAACTGTTTTACAATTCTTTGTTATTTAACTCTTTTATCTGTTTTTATACGTGTTTCTTTCACTGTTTTCACAAACAAAATCTCTGCTTTGCTATTAAGCAACTAATTGTGAATTCCTCAGTGAAAACTCAGTAGCTACTTGTTAGTTTTGTATGATACTTGGGGATGCACAAAAAGAGTAAGTAATGGTCAGATAATCATGAAGTAATGAGGGACAACTTAGTAAATACTCAGTATAATGTACCACTTTACTTGAGGGGGCACAAAAAGAGTAATTAACGATTAATTAATGAGTTATTACACTTTGTGCTTTCTGCCTCTCTGAGTGATCGAAGTATCTGCAGGATGTCCAGAGGAGGAGGAAGTACTCAGATACTTTACTGCAGTTAAATTACTAATACCACAGTGTACAAATACTCTGTTCCTTCAGTAACAGCGTGTGAGTGTACTCAGTAACAGCGTGTGAGTGTACTCAGTAACAGCGTGTGAGTGTACTCAGTAACAGCGTGTGAGTGTACTCAGTTACAGTGTGAGTGTACTCAGTTACAGTGTGAGTGTACTCAGTAACAGCGTGAGTGTACTCAGTAACAGTGTGAGTACTCAGTAACAGTGTGAGTGTACTCAGTAACAGCGTGTGAGTGTACTCAGTAACAGCGTGTGAGTGTACTCAGTAACAGTGTGAGTGTACTCAGTAACAGAGTGATTGTACTCAGTAACAGCGTGTGAGTGTACTCAGTAACAGTGTGAGTGTACTCAGTAACAGCGTGAGTGTACTCAGTAACAGTGTGAGTGTACTCAGTAACAGTGTGTGAGTGTACTCAGTAACAGTGTGAGTGTACTCAGTAACAGCGTGTGAGTGTACTCAGTAACATTGTGAGTGTACTCAGTAACATTGTGAGTGTACTCAGTAACAGCGTGAGTGTACTCAGTAACA